>BMAW01015478.1:0-41385 GCA_019974015.1 Nephila pilipes | reverse complement strand
CTTCTTAACTGTAATGGTCCCTTGTTTGTTTAAATCATTTTTAAATAGGAAAATATGAATTTATGTTCCGTGGCTCTCATAGAGATGCTAACCTCTGCATTTTCTCTTGACCTTTGCCAAAAGTTTTCATTTAAATTTGCCCTGTTGTTGATGCAAAAAACCAATTTGGTTGAGGTCCGTGTGTGAAAACTTTAGTTTTCATTTCGCTTAAATCCTGTATTTAAATAGTTTCCGTAAATTACTCAAATTTCCTAATTGTCAATTTTTGATTTACTTCTGAGTAATTTAATTTTCTTTTATTGTGTATATGTATTGTACCACCGCTTTGGCCGACCGGCGCTGGAAAACTGCTTGTGAAGTCATGTGTGTACAGTCCATGGAATCACGCACGTACAATGGAATACAGATTGATATCATTTCAAAAAGAAAGAAAAAAATGAGAAAAAAGGAAGTAAGAACTAAGACGTCCCACCGTAAACATATTGAAGCTTTCTTTATTTCTTTCGCATTTGAAATTATGGAATATTATGTTGTTTGTTCTTGCTACAATGTTTTATTTACTCTTTCATGTGTAAAAAATTGATTTTTGCTAATAAATCATGGTGGAGGGGGGTACTTTCTCCCAGGAGGACGATTATGTTGTCACATTGAGAAACAACAGCCCTCGAGTTGTCTCTCAATTGACGTTAATAAACAATAACAATTACATTCAATTGCAAAAAATCATATAATAATAAAAAAAAGCCATTAGAACTTAATCTAACACATCACCAGCAGAAGAATAAATGAAGCGATTGATTTATTGATTGTCTATTAACGTCTCGATAAGAAATAACATGTGGGCTATTGTCAATGGATCTCATCATTTTGAACATCAAGTGACGGTACTTGAGCTAGCATCCCACTGTCCTAGCTTCCACGTTATATCACAATGAGAGGACATTCACCCTTTCTTTCGCACGTAAGATAATCATGGTCTCAATTTATAATACTGTGTGGGGGGTGGGGGGTGTCGCATTAAATTATTCATCTTCCTAGAGATTTTTCCTGGGACCTAAAAAAACGCTCCAAGTCCTAATTAATGTGAGAAGGTCCCTTACGAAAGATATTAATTTTGTATAAAGACTGTACTCAATATTCCAACACTGCCTGTTTCCATCTGCGACTACAAAATAGTATGTTCAACAGCAATGAGGTAGAATATGCCTTGAAAAGCTATCATTAAACTCTGGAACAAATGTTCGGGGATTACAATGAAGAACGCTTTGTTATTTAACAGAAGAATATTTATTCAATACAACATTTAAAAGTAATATCAATAACATAGCAGCGATCACACATAAACTACTCGTTTCGTTTATGTTCTTCCTCACATTCCAACGAAGGGGTCAGTTATAATGCCCTTGTGTACTTTAAAAAAAATCCAAATGACATTTTGGTCAAAACCTCACAATACAAAAGTTAGAACTTCAGAGATCAAAACCAATTCATATCAGAACTCTTAAAAATGCCAGTGTATCTCCATTCCCAATTAAGACGTTCAAATATTAATAGCTGAAATTTCCAGTTCAGATGAAGCCAATCAACAACAAAAATCGTGTCGCATGCTTTAAAATAGATAAGGCCGAATTCATTCCACTCGAAACCTTTGGAGGTAACTCGAATTAAGGAACAAAAAGAGATCTGATAAATTTTCGCGACAAAGAATGTGTTAACTGACATTATAAAGAATAGTGATGAACTATACTAAGATCTTGTAAATTATTTTCCCTTAAATTGCAAACATGAAGTTCAACCAGCGCTAATTTCAGTAGTATATATATAAATAGCCTTTATATTACACAAATAATTAAGAAATAGTTGTAAATTGAGCAATATTCATTCATCTAACGCAACCTACCAACCAGAGCATTATTTTTGATAGAATAAGAATTATTCACACATAGAACAACTATTCGAATTATTGCGAAACATATTGTCCTTAACATAACAAGAGTTTCAATTCAGTGAACAACAAATAAATCATGACATGCGATTTGTGTTCGAATCTATCCTTCATACTAAAAAAAAAATTCAATTTTTCCAGATTTTCGAAATGATATGGCATATGTATATGAATACAAAAATAATATATGGATGTATCGCGGAAGCTTTATTTATTTTGATGCATTTAACGGCTTGAAAATGAATTATCTTTATGATCCCAACATTCGTCTTAGATTTCTTTATGGTTGTCATATGAAATATATTTTATGATATTTTGATTCACGAACGCTGTTTGAATTTTATGGTATCATTCCCACGAATAACATTCATTGAAATTTTATGAAATATTTCGTAATTTACTGCATATAAATACTTTTTTGATACAGCTGTTGTACCGAAATTGTACATTGAGTACAAAGTGTGTACAGAGAATGTTTCAAGTTTTTCAATGTCTTTTTTTTTATATCTTAAATAATCATCTGCAAAATACTATTTAAGGAATCGTTAAAAAATAGGGTACTCTCAAAAGGTTTTACAATTTTCATCGCATTGGTTTAAAATTAGTATCATTTTCAAAGGAAACTAACTTTTAATGGAAAATGAGCAGTCTTCGATATCCTTAAGTAAAGTATTTTAATATAATATCTCAACTTTTAAATTAATATTAGTGGAAGACACATTGAGAAATCTATATATTTATCTATAGATATGATATGTAAAGAAAATTATATTTATATACATAAATAATTATGTAAGAGCCATAATCAATAGCTGCATTTATGTTACTAAATATTGAATTTACTTTTAGGTACATCTTGCATAAACTCTGTTGAAAGTATGCAGAAAGCTTATAAATAAACATTATATACACTGAACGTAATTATAATTTCGAAATTTGAATTTAATAAGATTCTTCAAAAAATTTGAATTTTATGATTCAAATTTCCCCAAATTCCAACGCAAATATTGTACGATGTTTAAGCTATAAGGATGTTTAAAATAAAAAAATTATATTTTCTGTGTAGGAAGTAATCTCATTTTATAATTTAAAAAGTATTAAAACTGTGGATGAGGGCGATTTCGAGGAAAGTGTACCAGACTTCTTAAAAACTACTTTTTGAAGAAGATCTGATTGATCAGATAATATATGAACATACACTACATGACGATGAAAATGCAATACCAAGAAGGAGTGGCCAAAAAGTGATGAAACTCGGCAATCAGAGAGAGACAGCAACGAACAATATGTGATATTTATTTCGAAAATATATGCATTATACAGAATGAGAATTACATCGGCTCAGTAAGTTGTAGGACAACCGTGGACTGAAATACAAGAAGCAACACGTCTAGGTACAGAGTCAATGAGAGTACAGGTGGTTCCTGAAGAATGGTTCCACATTCTCTGGGAACAATTTGCCACCAGTTCGTCTTCTGAACGCGGTAGTGTCAGGGTCTGCAATTGGCTTCCAATCTCATTCCAAATGTGTTCAATTGGTGAGAGATCAGGAGAGATCGGTAGATAGGGAAGCTTTTGTACACCTTGCAGAGCAAGTCGTTTGAAGTGAGCAGTACGCGCTCGTATGTTATCCTGCAGATAAAAGACACTGAAGGTAGGAGAGTGCCACCGTCCACAGCACATCATCAATGTATCGTTGGGCCATCATAGAGCCCTGAATACGAACTAGAGGTGACCTGGAATCATACGCAATTGCACCTCAAACCATGATGTCGCATGGTCGTACGTTGGGGTGTTCCACAATCGCTGCAGGATTGGACCTGTCTCTACGTTGACACACACGCGGCCACTATCAGTAAGGAAACAGAAGCGTGACTCATCTGAGAACTCGACCCTGTACCATTCCGTCGCTCACATCACTTGAGTCCGTTACCATTGCAGACGTTGTCCCCTATGCTGTGGGGACAATGGAAGTCTTCTTAACGGACGCAACGAGTGCAGGCCACTGGCAACCAATCGACGAAGAATGGTTCTGGTCAATATGGGGACATCCTGCGTGTCTTGAACATGCTGCAGAATGGAAGTAGAAGTGCCTTCCGAGTCCTCCACTGCTTATCGGCGGACTTGTCAATCCATGCGTGCTGACGCAACTGTAGCTGCAGCGACACCCCTCAAAGATTCCACGTTTCCTTGTTCTACCATCTTCACACAGCCGATGCACTGTGGACGCGTCCAGGTGTGTATCAGCCAAAATTTGCTGTATGGACAAACCTGCCCTTTTCAGTCCGATCACCTTGTCCCTCGTAAAATCGTCTGTCTGTTGGAACTGCCTCCTTTGATGACAGCCTGGCATTCTCTGCTATTATAAACGTCCTCTGAGGCAGGAACAAATTTTCTACGGTGATATCTTTTGCAGAAATAATGGCACAAAAATTAAATTTTCTGCAAGTTCTTTCCCTTATAAATTCTTCAACGTGGGCTGCAGAGCTGCGCATTTCACATCATTGGCATAACTCGGTGACGGACGTCTATCCTGAAATTTTCATAATTTTCTGGGCACTTCTTCTTGGTGCTGCAATTTCACTGTCCTGCAGTGTAATACAGATATATGGAAAATAAATATACAAGACCCAGGTGAAGAACTTCTGTTCAACGAAAGTGAGGATGTACTTGAGAAGCTATTTATCAAAGAGGAAGAATGTGAAGGTTTTAAACGATTCTAAATACATTGATGAGTGTTTTATTCTATATTTGTTTTAATTTATATAGATATCAATCTAATTTTTTTTGTATATGTCCCATAAAATGATCCCAGACTTTTAGACCTTTCTTATGATTCATTTATTATCTTATCTGTGGATATATACTGAGTGTATATGATAAATATACGTAATAACTTTTTTAGAATTTTTTTTATCTTTTTTCACTTCCATTTCTTATACCATGACTTTGCAAAGGGATTTATACAAATACAGCTGTTTAACCCTTTCGCTACCGGAGGGAGAAAAAACAAGAGCTTCTCTGGGCCCAAGGTTTCTTACCGCAGAGTGTTACGCTGTGCCCTGACGATTTAAGATATTAAGCCTAATTCATGAAAAAAAATTCCTCTAAAATCGGCTATTTATTAAAATATTTTGGTATTTGCATATATTATTTAAAATCCATAAAACTTAATATATGCAAAAGAAAATATTTAATCGAAAATTGAATGTTTTATACATAAAATTACATAAAAAATCATACTTTTAAGAAAATACAAAATGTATTTACATATGTTACATAAATTTCATAGTGTAATGATGTACAATTATATGGAATAGATAGATATAAAAGATAAATCTTATTTTGTTGTATGATGTATTTATAAAAAAAAATCAATGCATAGTTGAACGTCTCATGTCTTACACACATATTTTGACGCTTCACGTAAGATTTTGAGCAAAGGGCATATCTTAGTCTCCCCTCCCTCTTTTTTTTTTACTTTAATGTCTATGTACAGATTTAGATTATTTTCTCTAACATTAGTGTCAGATTCATTCATTATTTCGCAAATCTCAGTATCAGATAAACACTTTCTTTTCATCATGACTGTCGCTACAAATAAAAACCGACCCAATGAAACGAACAGCTATGAACATCTGCTACCAAAGGCCGTAAACCCCATAAAGGGTCATAAATTCTCCTTCGAACTTTTAAGAAGCAAGCAAAAAAAAAAAAAAAAAACGAAAGCAAGTACACCCTTTATATTATGTAATTATATTTAAAGAGCCACGCCGCAGCACGTGCTTTTAACAATTACTCCCCCCCCCATCCTGGTAGCCAGACCTGAAATCCAAGCCCATATCACCAAGGTCAACACTCCAAATAACCTATCTATATAGATTTCGTGGTATTGTAACGTCATATAGTAACATTAAAAAAAATCAAATAAAACGTTCTCATCGAGCGTATCTCTATTGATACGCTCGAGACACTCACGGAGCATATCGCCCGTGATACCCTGGGCACAGGAGAGTCAACACGAGTGTGATACGCTGGGAGCGAACGGGTTAACTGCATTTGTTACCATCTCTTTGTAAAGTCGTGGAATAGGTACTAGGATTAAGTAAATTTCGAGATATCCCCTTTTAGGTATTTAAACGAGTGCTAACCGTTGCTCGTTCGTGGTTTTTTTTTTTTTTTTTTCACTCTTTCTGCTTGCTATGTAATTTGAGCCGAAATATATCTTCAAAAGGCTTCCAGATTCCACAAATCCTGTTCACCTTCACCGCAATAAAGAATATGTGTTTTTATATTTTGTTTTAAAGTTATAATTCTCTACTTCTACTCCTCCTCTTTGCTATTGTTTTTAAAAAATTTAAAATTCTCCTGCATTGGTACTCTTTTTGTATGATAGAGGGCATTGCAACATATCAGGCTTAAACAACAACAAAAAAAGTCTTGTTTTGTCAAAGTTAGATAGTATTTTGCTGTTGCTCGGCAATTAATCGGAATTTTTTTTCAATTTTTTTTTTTAATCTGATTAATTTTTTATTCTTCTTTTTTGCTACTATTGGTTAATGTTTCGGCATATCTATTTGTCTATATAATTTACACGATTTCTTCTATTACAATGTGATCTTTGTGCATTTTGTTTTATTTGAATTCGTGAAATTTTTCTTATTGTCTAGAATACTTTTCTATTGGGAATGTTGGGCCAGTAATACATATTTAACCAGCTAATTTGTCATAAGCCAGATTTGGAATTTATAAATGATACATTTCCTTTTCATTTTCAGTTATCTCTCCTTTGTTTTCTTTATTTTTCATGCTTTGGATGTTACTTATTTGTGATTTGAACTTTATTTTCTTGTTATTTTTAGCCGGTATTCTTTCAGGTATTTGAATTCAGCCTCAATTGTTTTCCTGCGTGTTTTTTTCTTTTTCTTTTGTTCTAGGTTTTTGCAATTAAAAATATTTAATATTTCTTATGCTTTTTATAATTACTTATGCTTTTATAATAATTTTAATTAGTTATTTCAATTATTTTGTTATATGATTGAAATTTTATATATATATATATATATATATATATATATATATATATATATATATGTAAGCGAACCTGTCGACTAAATGTAAAATTTTGATCAATATTAATTAATCAGTCCATACATGGCCGAAATACTTTTATTTAATTATTGTAGCAGACTTTAGCCGGACTACGGCCAAAAAAGGCCAAAGTGAAGTTACCATACAAATCTCAGATGATCATCAGAGAAGGAAGCATAAGAAGAGAAGAGCGCGTTTTTCGCTGTGTTTTACTATTTATATGAGGGAAAATTCAGTTAAACGTCAGAGTCCAAACTGTCTTAATGGAGGGACTTCCAGAGAAGATAAGTATAGACCCAAAGTCTGGTAGCGATCATCCCTACAGGTCTGTTCCGTGAGAAGAGAGCATTGTCAGCAAATTTTTTAGAACGCGTGATTGAATTAATTAAAAAGAATAGGAATTGTATCAGGAAATACGAATGAACATTATCGTTTAAAGGAGAGAATGAACAAATTTAGTAAATTAAATTATTTAAGTGAGAAATTAATGTGAATTAAGTTAAATCATTACACACACACTCATATATATATATATATATATATATGAAAAATATTAATTCGTGAGATAAAAGTTAAAAGCAAAGATAAATTTTAGATGTGTTTAAAACAACGACGAATTAGAAAATGCTTTTAAAGCAAATATGAATTTCATACAGGAAGTTGAAAAGAAATAAATAAGATCTCAAAAGATGAAAAATTAATTTTTAAAAAAGGAGTTTTAGTACAAATAGGAATTCATTAATATTTGAAAACAAAACTCATTAAAATCCGCAAATTAAAAATAAATAAATTTACAAGCGAGGTAGCTTCACGCTGTATCTGGTAAAATGAAATTCAATGCAAGCAATTACTGTGATAAACACCTTTCATTGTTTGATTAGAATCTAAATTCTTCCCCTATTTTAGACACAAAAAAAAGCATAACTCCACTTAACACTCTACGTAATGGATGTTTGCATACATGAAACAAAAGATTTTTCGAATTGGATCTGCGAAATTTTGTCTGCTTAAGGATTATTCTGTTTAATCGCCGAAAGAAACCGCTACTTTGACAGTAAGGGGAGTGAGCAAATGGAAAACTAATATTAAGTGTCGAAGAATAAATTAATACAAAGTGTTCCCTGCGTTTTCTTCTGCCTAATGAACACGTGCTGACTTTTATTGCCATTTGTGTTCTTTTTTTTTATTCCTCTGGATAAAGGATTCGTTCCCCATTCTGGAACAAAGGGTGAGAACACATGTAACTCACAAATGATTGAATGAACAAGGACGATGCCACAAACACGCGCTTTGTATTGTGTCTGCTCTTTCCATTTTTCTCTTGTGTCTGGTTTCTCATTTATCACCTGGTTCCCTTTGTTTTTCGGGGCCGCCTTTTTTGTGTTGATCCATTTTTCCGCTTTTGCAATGATCATTATTATAATGTTTTATTCCAGATTACCAGATTAAATTCCTTATCTGTTTTCCATCTGTTATTCTTTTAAATTTTTAGCTTAATTACATGTGTTGTTTTTCAAAAGACTACGCTTTTACAATCTCGTTATGCAACTAAACATGAATTTTCCCCTCAATATTTTGGACATACTCAGTTAAATATTGCGCTTAATCGCTTCAATGGTTTCATTAAGGTTGGAGTAACTGAGAAGACATTATCACATGCTCGTAGCTAGTGCTCTTTCCTTCGAGACGTGAATTTGAGTTCTGATGTCACTGTAGACCCCTCACGTAACGGGACCGATGTACGTTTAAGTTTTTAGATGCTCAATGTCCTCACATTAGGAGGGTGTGGAAGTTAAGACACACAGAAAGGAAATCAGCTAGGGTGTCATCCTTGTTGACTAAAGGTGCTTTAAAATGACAGGTTCCGTCCCCAATACCCATCGTATAGCTCCTACGCGAGACATTAATAAAGAATCAATCAATCATTTCAGTATTTTATGTATCAAAAGAAGGAACAAAAAGCTCTGAATGTATAGCAGCTTTTCCTGCTCCCAAACTTTCAAAAAATAAATCCTAACCTCAAGTCCTGTTAAAAAGATTATAAGAAATATATATTATATGAAAATAATTTCGCTTTTAAACAAATAAACTTTTATAATTTAAGTGATTATTTTACATTTAAGAATTATAGAGTTAAGATTGTACGTGTATATGGGTAGATTAAATTTATAAAATAAAACTTTTGTAAAAGCATTGAATTTTTTAAGTATTTTTATCGTATGTTGCATTGGAATCTTACGTAAAACCTGCAGATGAAATAACAGTCTGATTTAATTTTTATTGATTTATTGATTCTTTTTTTGTTAACGCGACATTTAGAAGCAACAAGAGAGCTTCTGGCGACAGACCTTGTCGCTTTAAGTCACGGTCATGAGAAGAGGAGGGCATCAGAGATGGTATGCAATTCTCCACACTTTTACATCCCGCTAACAGGAGGGCAAAGCTTCGACAAAGACGTCGAAGTGGAATTAAGAATGGAACCTTCGAATCCACAGAAACAATACTTGCCAGGAACTCTCGACCATGAAGACACGGCTACCGCGGACTCGATGAACCCGGAGGGTAAGAGAAAAAATAAATTATATCCTAACTACAAAAATCAAATTATATGATAATCCTATACATTTTGTTGTACTAAAATTATTGTCTTTATTTATAAGGTATTTCGTAACATTAAATTTCCAAACAGGAAAAACGGAAGATAAACATAAAGGAAGGATTGAGAAAAATTTAGATATTAATTTCTGTTGAATCAAGAAATGTGTGTTGTTTTGTATTTAAAATTTTTTCACTGAATTAACGAAATTCTAAAAGATTGAAACAAATATAAGCAACCATGTACTTATGCTTCTCTCCGAATCATTTCTTTCCATACAAAAAATTCTACTTCACCTAATTATTAGAGCTACTGAATCCAAAAGTTTTCAAATTTATCTAATCTCTAATCTTTCAGGCTAATTTTAGAAAGAAATTATTCTGCCAATTCCTCGGAAAATCAGAAAATGAAAAATGCTTTGATCTTCATGATTTAACAGGATAAGAACAAATCAATCTTTTCGCGTGATGAAAGTTCATTTGAAATGAGAAGGTAATTTATAATAATGAAGGTATTGACTCCAAGTTTGGCTTGCATTTGATGAAAAAAGAAACTTTGAAGCTCTCCCTGAACTCCACCCTATTTCTTTTTTGAATAGTTTGCTTCGTTCTATTTTTAGGTGAGCAAATAAACTTTATTTTATTTCCAAGCACTTTATTTGTTTTCATAATAATATTTCAAGCAAACGATGGATTCATTGATTGAATGTTTTATGGGATATTGAACAACAATGGATATTAGCCCCTTGTTGAGAATATTATTTTAATTCAATACATATCAAAATATTTCATCCTCTGAAAGAATGTTCTGAACATTTATTTCTTAGCTACTGTGTGTTAAAGCTGTTTGAAAGCAATATAGAACAATGAATCTCTATAGAATATATTCCAGAGATTATTTCTATAGGACGCGTATTTACTACAAGTCAAAAGAATATGTTCTAAATCTCTAATACGATTAGAGATAATACAATTTACATTATCATTTAAATTGAATTTGTATAAAAGCTCGGGAATTATTATCATTCTGCTGATGGGGATATACAGTGATGTGATTTATGTGCATTATCATTAAAGTCATTATCATTTAAATTGAATTATCATTTAAATTAAATTTGTGTGAAAGCCCTGGGTCATTTTGCTCATGAATCGAGTGTTAGCCTTCCCTTCTTTTTTTTCATTATTCATTTGAATATATCTACGGTCGGGATGTTCCCAAACATTTTGAAATATTTGCTAGAATAGAAATTTTTGTTGTTTTGTTTCATTCTGTTTCGGAAAGTTTCTATCGATATCATCTGGGGATATACAATCGATGCAAACATTGGATTCGATAACCACTTTTGCGTGATTATTCGCTTGTTCAAACAAAAAAAAAATAATTAACCGTATTGAAAATAATATCATATGATTATGAAAGTGTGACAGTATAAAAATCTAAAGAACTTTTGTTGATTTAATGCAGTAATATAAAAATGCAGATCGAACCGAGTAATTATCAAAGAAAATTGATAGATTTTTGTTTGGCATTGTTAGATTACCTAACACTTGGCATATGGATAGTGTTTCTGCAGTACAAATTCGATTATGTAACGGGATTTAAACTGTAAGCAAAAGGGGCATTTTTCGTAACACCTGCTGTACATGTCATTTTGGCCTTTTGAGGCACCAGGAGCTATTAAGAAAAACTTTCAGAAATTATGGTTTACTATTTCATCAATCAATTCACTAGTAAGAGGAATTGGTGAATTTTATTTTCAACACCAATTTATTGGTATATATTTTACCCAAAAGTTCTGTGAAATAAATCAGCTTAGAGATAGGCTCAATTTGCATTACATTAACATTCAATCTATGAAAAACATTCTTAACGTTGTCTTTATCCACTTCTAGTATTTTTATTTTCCTTATCGCAGAGTTTTTTAAATGTATTGGGGAAAAGGTTTTCATTGAATATTTGAACTATAAAAAAATTATTTGTCAATCTTTTTGCATTTTCGGAGAGAATTTCTCACTTAGCCATATTTTAGAAACGCAATGTTTCAGATCCATTTCGGAAGACAACTCAATTCTGAGAACTTTGATTTGTATTATATTGAAAGGCTTCCGCTCATTATCCGACTGTTTATGATATGACATGTATAAAAAGATACTACAAATGCTATAATTGCTTAATTTCTTTAGAATTTTAGTTTCCGAATTTTTATTCTTATACGCGCTATGTTGAAACTAGAAAGAATAGAGGGCGCTGCGCACCATGCGAGATTTTTTTTTTAATGATCAATGTCAGATATGGTGAAAAGTATTAAAATGTTATCTCAAAAATATGTTATGCTGTGTCAACTGTTTTGTGACATCTTAAAATAAACTGAAGTAATGATATTAAACAAGTCTGTCTGTTGCTTGTTTAATCTAGAACTGATTATGAAAGTCGTCTGTCAGACAAGTAAACAAAAATTTCCCTACTTTTATTCTAGTTCACACACTTCTTTCAGACCATTAATATTTTAATCCTTTATTTTTCATTTGATTTATTGCCCAAATATTTAGATTTCAATTGGGAAAAAGTAATCCTATATGTGATAAAAAATTTCCATGGGAATGGGAAGTCAGCCAACATAATGTTGGGAAGTGCGTTCCTTATTTTGTTTGAAAGTACCACAATCCAATATTTATGCAAGTTTCTAGTAATGACACCAGTGAGAGATTCTTTTCAGGGTATTTTGCAGTTTTCTACCGATATTATCGAGGGACTAATGAAAACAATAAATAATAATATCGTCTGCATAGATTGAGCATTCAACTTCTGACTCCAAAGTTTCAAAAAAATCATGCATACAGATTGTATACAGTAAAAGAAGAGAGAACAGTATCTTCAGTTATAATGTTCTCAGAAAAACTTTTAAGACAATCCCTCCATCGAATTAATACTGATCTCGAGTGAGAAATGTGTTTCTCCATATTGCTATTTATCCTATGATTTCAACTTAAAGACACTTAAATAGAATGTCATCAAAATAAACCGATTAATAAACACTCTTTATGTTTAAGCTCACCCCCCCCCAAGATTTTTTCCAGTTGAGTGACTATAAGATTTTCTTATAAGATAGTTGCTGTTCTACTATATTTAAAGGTTATAATTCCATAATGATCAGAATGCAATTTTCGTTTTATAATCTGTAAGTAAGGAATATGGAAGGCTATAATTGTTTTAAAGGTTTTGGTAAACATAGAAGTCAAAGTTGTAGATTTATGTGAGGAGACTTTAATTTTATCTTAACATAATTTCAAAATTGGAAGAATAATTGCATGATTTGATAAGTGCAGTTCTATTGCAGTATCAAATAGTAGTTGAAATAATTTAGAACCACAGTAGGTACATTTTGATTCCTCTTCTCCAGAAATGATGTAAGAACTTGTGATTTGAATTTGTCGAATCCTATTTCTTTTTTAATATAATCATATTTAATTCGGATTTATGAAACTGTTTATTTCAGAATCTTATAAAAGATTCACAGATTAAATACATTCTTACAAATTGCATCCCAGTAAATTGTCTTTGCCTGTTTAACACTGAATTAGAGTTAGCTGGAATATTACGAGTATTCGGCGGACAGTTGCGGAGAAATGTTCCGTATGGTCCTTTTAGGAAAATCTTCTCGAATTTAATGAAGTCACTACAAAACACCATTCAATAAAGGCGAGAACGATCGATTGGAAATTTTTGTTTCTCGAGTATTATTCTTAAAATTATTCCAGATACTGTATATGTTAGGTTGACGTTGTTATATTTTTGGGTTATCTAATATATACTAAGCTTGTTTCATTGCTGATTGTCAATCTACCGTTTTTAAAGTTCATTTATGGGGACTTCATTAAGTTCATTTATGGGAAATTTAAATTCCGTGAAGATAGGACACATAGTTAACATTGTTAAATGATAACATACAATAGCATTAAGAAGAATTAGACTAGAATATTATAATCATTCCACAAAATCAATGCTAAAGTTTGAAATGCTATGGGAGCTTCTCATCGGTGTAAGTTAAAATCTTCAAAAATGAAGACCAAATCTGTGAGATTCTAAAAATTATTTAATGAATAAAATATTTAGTCCCTATATAGCATTATTTATGGTATAAAAGAATGTATAGATCGGAATAACATGAATTTCTATATCTGGCGATTGTGCAATCGGAGTAAAAATAAGTCGGTCAAAGATGTTAGCCGGTACTACTACCAACCCTCTCCCTAGCTTTCAATGCGAGTCTTGTTTGAAAATAATTGTTCTTGTAAAGTTTAATCAATCGTCTTTATTTACATATGCTTTTTATAGTATCTATATCTCTGTTAGTAAAAATGGAGGGATTTGTAACTAAAATTATTTATTATTTATCCTCTACATTGCCACTAATAGGTTCATGAAATTAGGAGAAAACAGGAAAAGAAAACCTTAAAACCTTTTTACTTTCGATCCTCCTATTAAAAAAACAGGGGAAAAAAAGAATAAAGTGAAGAAGTTATCCTCAATGTGAAAGAAAGGTAATATGTAATAGAGTCGTTCAATAAGTCGGTAGAAAATCCAAGAGATGGTGAGCGTGCATCGAAAATCGTTTGTTTTTAATAAGCTTCATGACTCACTAGACAACTGTATAAGTCTCAGTTATTTCTATCACATGGTTTAATTTTTTTTTTTTTTTTTTTTGTCGATTGAAGCAAAAAACTTATGTTTACTTAAAAATATAGAAAAAAGTGAGTTTCGACTCATTTATAAAACACCAAATGAAATCAAAGCTGAGTTGGATGAAATTCAAGGCTCATCTGCTATTGTTTTCAATCGTTTAACATTTGGTAAATGAGCTTGAACGTGGCCATAAATTCACAAAAGATGAACGTCACTCGGGATGTCTAGCGTAAGTGACTACTCCCGAAATGATTGACAAACCTACGGTATGGTTTTGAGTGATCGACAAATCAAAGTGCGCGAAATAGTTGTGGCCATTAACATAACGCAAGGTAGAATATTCTCAATTTTGCATAAGATATTAGGTGTGAAAAAACATTCTGCCAGATGGGTGCAGCGTTTACTCCCAGTGGAAAATAAAAGCAATCGTGTGGTCGACTCTAAGACTAGTTTGTAGCAATCCTGACGAGCTTCTGCGTCAATACATAGCTGTGTATAAAACTTGTATACACTACTACACTTCAGAAACAAAGGAACAACTTTTTAAAAGTTGGGATTTGAAGGCGAATGGGCACCGAAGGAAACAAAGACGGTGAAATCGACAGGAAAGGGGATGCCCCCGGGTTTTTTGAGATGCATGGAATCATTTACATCGATTACTTGGGAAAAGGAAAAACAAAAATTGGACAGTATTGTGCGTGGTTATTGCAACAGTTGAGCGAAGAAGAAAACGTCTTCATTTGAAAAAGAAAAATATCCTCTTCCATCAAGACTGTGTGATGGAAGATGTTTCGATGGCTGAAATCGTGGAATTAAAGTTTGAATTGTTATAACATCCACCGCATTCACTGGGTTTGCCCCCACCCCCAGTGAGTTTTCTTTTATTTCCAAACAATAAAAAAAATGACTCGGCGGAAAACGTTTTACGAGCAAACGATGAGGTCATCGCCTAAACAGATGCCTATTTAGAGGACCTTTCGAAATTTTACATTTTGGATGCCTTAAAAAATTGAAAAAACGCTTCTAAAAATGTAAAGGTATAAGAAGAGATTAAATGAAAAACAAAAAAAAATATTACCTAAAATAAAAATAATTTGTTTTCTAAGGACTTATTGAGCGACCTTGATAGGAATGTATTTGCTTAAACAAAAAGAGTTGTCCAATATTATTCCTTATCAATGCTATTAGATACCCTACTTCCACACTAAACTCGTGTGATAATTTCGGGCTCAGGTCTTATTGATAAGGTTATTTTTTCCTCTTTCGAATCTTATTCAGATCAACCATTTCAAGATGCATGACTACAGTTTCCATTATTTTTTGTCTAATTTTCATGATAAATACTGTTTTGGTTTTTTTTATTGTAGTTTGAAATAACTAGAACAATGTTTTAAATTTCTCTTCCAAGTAGTTATGTGAATCTGAGCTGGTCGGAAATTTCTATAACACTTAAGATCAGGATAGAGAATTGGACTCGCGAAATTTTCTACGCGCTTCTCTCTAAGTCAGATGTTGTTGACATTTTTATTCACGTTTTTCTTCTCTGAATGCAGTGGGGAAAGGCAATCTCCTTTGATGCAGCTTAAGACAGTTTTGCATTGCAGGAAGGTATCACGCTACAGCTGACGTGAATCATACATTCCTAACAAGATTTGGTGGTTTGTGAAAAATAAAATAAAATAAAAATTAAAAAAGTTCTATGCAAAGTTTTGCAAAGAATAGGTTTAGCCACACGAAGTGCACTTCATTTTATAAATATTATTAAATTATTCAACTAAACATAAAAATTAAAGTAAACGATGAAACATCGAGAAATGGGCAATAGTAAGCTTTTCCATTATTAAAATTAAAGGAAACGATAAATTATTAAATTGAATTTGTTTAAGCTAAATATAATTAAAATTGATGCGAATGGTAAAAAATTAAAAAGGTGATCTGGTACGCCAAAAGTGATCCACAATAGCCCCTTGGGTGGCTAATTAATATTGTTTGAATACGTTTAGAGTTTCTGTCCAGGTACTAGACTTTATCCACCCCTACATCAAAAGTTGCACTTATAGTTTTTTTTTCACTTGACTTCAATTAGAAGCCAGGGAACGGTAAATGTTATCAAACCTGTAACAGTGTTCAATAACTTTTGTGTGTGCTTATTACTATGGCGTTTACTGCATTTTGAAAGTTACTAAGAAATATTTTATGATAATTGCAATTTTAAAACACTTATTATTGAAACGGGAGAATTCCCCCCCCCACACACACACCTGACTTTTCTAATACTGCACTATGGAGTAAATGACAGCACTTAACTAGATTAAGTCTTGTGTTAAAAAGAAAAACTTTTCCAGAAAAGACTGAAGTTTGGATTCCAGTCAAAAACACTTTTTTTTTTCATTTTTCACTTATTTTAGCACCATGAAATGTAAACTCTACCGTTAAATTACACTTATTTTACTATGAAAATGTAATATGATAAAAGACGAATTCGAAAAAGATATATTGTAAAAGTTTGTAATGATAAAAAAAAATTCCGGCAATAAAAATTTAAAATGAGCTAAATAACATTTTTTTTTTCAAATCCTAGGTTATAACGTATTATACGAAACACAGATAAAATGTTTTTTTATTATTATTTATAAGAATTGTGTAAAATAATAAATGATTTTTAAAACGATTTCTGACATAAAAAATTTTACATTGAACTGTTAATATTAAGAAATATTTTTGTTTCAAATTTTTAACGCTACAAAAAAACTAAAAATATTCTTTTATTTAAATGTTTAAGTGATAAAAATTTCATTTCGTTTTTTTTAAAGTACAAATCAATGATTACATTGCATCTACTTTTATTTAAAATGAATTTTAGAAAAGTTTTAAAAACGTAATTTTTGCTTTTTATATAGTATGCTATTAAACCTGAGATTACCATACTTACTAATTACTATTCAACTATTAATTACACGCGTGACAGGCAATGCTTGCTCTCGAGAATGTTCTCAGATGGTTGTGATGTTATGTGAAAATGTCATCGTCATTGTTCATTAACGTCGTACTGAGAAACAACACGAGGGCTCTAGTTTACGGACCTCTGTGTATGTGGAGAGTTGGAAACCAGCGCTGGTATCGTCCTCAGCATTTGTCTGTTTCTCAAAATTACTAGGTTTACAGGTTTCAAGTAGGATTTCTAATCTCAGGTGTTACAGATATTTTCAAAGCCACTGAAACTGCCTCATCTATATTTCTATGAATGGTCTCATGGATCTTGTGTTGGTATCGGATCCAGGAGACCATGACCATGAAATTTATTATTTAATTGCAACAAGGATTAGTTCCGCTACACGGGTATTTAATGAAAAGGACTCCCTCTCAGGACTCAAAAGTACAAGTCCGGCCATAAGCTCAACCATTCGACTACCGTTGCAATGAGTCGTGGGTCCACAAATATTTTATGTGCATTGCATGTGGCATGTGGAACATTGTTATATAAATAACAACTGAAAATACAAAAATGGTCAAAATTTCGATGTACAACAAAAATTTATTAACTGAAATATTTCCAAGGTAGGGGGGGAGAGAGATGTTATAAATCTAATTCAAGAAGTTCAGAATTGTGTGTTTCGTTCCAGCCGCTTTTTCATTGATCCTGGTGTACATTATTTCTTCTTGTTGAAATGGTTTAAGAACATCTCTGTTTCTTATTACAAACTTTGAGAATAAAAAAAAGAACTCTATATCTTAGAAAATATAGTTAAAGAGTTCTTTCCTGCTATTGCCTTTTCTTTAATGTACATTTTTAAAAGATTTTCGAGGGTTTGCGTAGGTGGAAAACAAGTAAAGATTCGAAAATACACCCACGTATACTCGGATTCAATTAGCATATTTAAATACATTTCTTAATCTCCGATGTAGCAAGCTGTATGAGTAGATCTTTTTAAGTACACCATTTTTAAATAAAAGAACAACAAATATTACTTTGCTTTCAATTAAATGAATAAATTGCTCTTTCATCAAACAATTGTAATTTAAATCTCAGTAGAAATAAGTCCCTTTGTTTTCCTATCGACTCTAAAACGATTCTCTGAATTTGTCACGAAGAAACATGAATAAATACAAAAGGACAGATGTTTCAAACACTCTAATTTTATGTATGAAACGTTTCTTTTTTGAAATTTCAGATCATAAATGTTTTCATATTCACCTTAAAACATTTATTCTAAATATAGTACAAATCAATATAAATTACAACTGTCTCAAATTACAGTTACGATATTGTATTTTTCATGAAGTTTAACTATTCATCATTCATTCAATATAAATAGTTAACTTGGAATCCAAAAATAAGTTTCCTCTTTCAAATGCTCTGAAATTTAGAGGGGACCTTATATAATCAAGATTAAGGGAAAATTTATTTCTATAATAGAATTTAACGTACTATCTCGTTTGAGGCTGAGAATTTTTTTTAATTTAAGAAGGGTGCCATATCAAACCATGGCAATTTATCCTTTAAAACGATTCTAATAAATAAAAGGGGAAAAAAGTACGAAAAGAAAGGAAAATTCCATTTTAAGACGTAGGACAATTTATTAACGAAGTTGAATGAATTTTAAGATTTTGCCTTAAGATTTCTTTCGAAAACAGAATTCTTCAATTTATTTTACGAAAATAACCACGGATAGCTATTAAAATTTAGTTAAGATAACTAAGGAGTTCAAAGTCTTCATATTTTGATTTTTCTCCAATAATACTTCCCATGAGCGCCTTGGAGTTTCTCAACAAAGAAAACAACATAATCAATAAACTGTTTCATATATCTGATTTAAATAGGGTTATAAAAATAACCAGAAATAGGATTCTAGGTATTTTATTTATGATAATATGATAAAAACACACATATGATGCTAGAAGAATGAATTACTTAAAAATTGTAGGCGAACGTGCCATGCTGAAGAAGTCTACCGTTGACGCGTTTTTCTCAAAACGTGATTTTTTCTTTCCCTAACATCTGTAGAGATCTGGTATTTTTTTATATCATGAAATAAGGTTATATCTTGAGCAGTAATTTTTTTCTGATAAAAATTTACACATTTTATATAATACATATATTTGTTAAAGACTTAGAGATTTATTAATTTTAAAAAATTATTAATCAGTCATAATATTTTAAATTTTATTATAATTAAGTTTTGTAATTATAAGTACACACAGGGCATAGAAATTATAATAATTTGCAAAATTTTAAAATTTTGAATAAGGTAAATTTTTTGCAAGAGGAATCTAAAGGTAAGTACACGAATATGAATACACCTAACGTTATTAATTACTCATACTCATTGACTCATATGCATAAATGTTATTTTCGTTACATAAATATAACAAATGAATAAAGAATGTTAAAATTTTACTTCTACATCCTTTTTAATTTAAAAAAAATTTAATTTGCTATCAATGAAGTTTTTTTTCCTTGTAGGAAATGTTTCACTAACTACCCTGTATATAACCACAGCAACACGGACATAATTCTAATAAGATTATTCTGAATAAAAAAAATGATTCTACAAACATTATGTCTTTAGCTGTGACATGATGAAAGAAAGCACGAAAATTAAAAAAAAAAAAAAAACTTTGAACTGCTTAGCGTATGAATTTAAAATTAATAAGAGCAATGGTGTAACTGATATTAGATATATATTGTTATTAGAGATTAAATGAATAAAGGGGGAAATATATCACACATTTTTCGATACGTTTTTGTAATGAAGAATCTAAAAATGCGCACTCTTTTGCACTACATTTTAGCCCTTGTGTTACTTCTAAGAGCAACATTAATGAACAGGCAATCAATTCCGTAAGAATACACTTTCTTCTCGCAATGTTTACATTTACAACATCATTATTTGTCCGTTTTCAGGAATAATAGCAGACCTTATCCATCCTAATACTGTTTAATGGCTCCGCTGCATTTTGTTCTGTAATACACATCACATTCCAAATTGTTAACATTTCCCCCCAAAATTTAAGATGAAACAAGCAGAGAAATATCAATTGGTGATAACAACTGATAAAGAATTCTTGTTTAAAATAATGGCTAAACAAGATGACATAAACCCACATGTTTAAAATCACGCCATTATAGCGAAGAGCATAGGAGTCAGGTAGGAAAAACCATGTTTTTTGTCACACATTCCATTCATAGCTCAGTATCGTATCGTTTGGAAACATTTTCTGGTTTGACGAAAATAATCGATGGCCTTTTACGTAAGTGCCTAACTAAGTAATTCCAACATTTCGTTTATGCCTTATAACAATTCCATTGGTCTTTCCTAACAAATCTAATTTCCTTCGGCTACATGAAGAAATAGAACAATGTCTCAAAATAATACATTAGAATACAATGCTGTGTTGTTATTTACACAAAGTTAAATATTAAGAAGGTAATCCACTATTTTGATGAAAAGATTTTAGTAGAGGTAATTCCAATCTTAGAGTGGTCACGGTAGCCGAATGGTCATGGTCGCGATAGGCGTTGTTTCCGTTGAGTCGTAGGTTGGAACCCGAAGGTTACTAAAAACCAGCCTTGACGAGGCAGATGCTCGTTTATTCTATGGAGGCTCCTTCAGTTGACACGGAGGGGAAGTTTCGAGAGAAGTTACCGGTTCATGTGTCGTCCTTCAACCGATGCTTAAAAGGAGGAGATCCGTCACCAAATGGTACTTCTAAAAGTTACGTTAATGAAATAATCAAACTCAACTCATGGTATAAAAACTTCAAAAATATTGCAATTTCACTCTGTTTAATGTTTTTAAAATTGTACCAAATATTGATTTATTTTAATAGAATTTAACGGATCCACATAGATTTGGTTGAAGATCAAATATCTTCCATTGTAGAAGTACCGATTAATATTTGATGAATCCCGAAATGAATAATAAAATTGAATAAATTTTATTTATAAACTTGATTTTCATTATACTTAATAAATTATATAATTTGAGTTCGGCATTTAATTTAGATGCTCATTAATTATCAGGTCGTAATTAATTACCAAATATATATTTTATCTATTTAATGATCAGCAATGAGTAATGGTCGATATCGAAATGGGTTTCATAACTCATTCAAGTTACTTCGTTTAAAAACATTTTAACTTTTTTTAATGTCTTTGAGTAAATGTAGTGTTACAAAAAGTTACATTAATCTATTTCTTTTTTTTTTGTAACATAAAGTTCCAAAATGAAGTGCACAGATATTTAAAATTGAAGATATAATCTTACTGATACCATTTTATCACACTGAAATGTTTTTCATCTGGAGAATAAATTATTTGTTACAAAATTTGGATATTGCTAGCTCTAAATACACCTACATACACAGTGTGTGTTACTGACATCTTGATACACGTTTCCCCTATTCCACAACAAGAGTAATTGACAGAAACTCCATTGTGTCCTTCTACGAATACTTTTCAGATGTATAGGTGGTAATTTACTCCTATCAAACATACGTTAATTCTTCCCTTTTCAAGTCTGTGATTACGAGTACATCGAATGTAAAAATGTTTCATTTGCCATTCAAAATTCTCCCATACGTGGGCGGATGTCGTAACATTTCCTATTATTAGATAACTAGTACAAACTTTAAAATTAGAGATGAAGAAGGTTTTCCGTTTGAATAGAGAGGCAGATGAATGACATCTTTTATTGAGAATCATTTGCTTCGGAAGAGAAACCATTTGTATGCGTTTGGTGACTGTTTTAATTGAAGCATTGCAGGAAGTGAAGCACCTTAGTGGGCACTGAGGCGTCACTCTCGTAACCGCGTATTTGAAAGGCATAATTAAGTAGAGAAGATGGCGTATTTTGAAGGGAAGGTGTTCCATCGGAGGCCTCTTATCATCTGCCAACCTGGGGTGCTTTGAAAGGGGATAGAAAAATTAAGAACCTATCATAGAAGAAAGTTTCCAAATACTCTAAAAAGAAAAAAAAGTCGTTTTACAAACTCCACAAATAATTTATTTGTAGCTTCTTTAAAAAGGTCAATGTATATGTGTATTGAAAAATTGCGGGTTTTCATTTTAAAATAAGTGATGAAATATGAGTCTTTTTTTTTTTCATTGGAATTTCGAAAAGAAAATATTTGCATTTATTTCTAAATATTCAAGCTATCTAGTCTACTATTCCGAAAAGTAAACATGAGTGTGTGTTATGTTTAATTATAATTGAATTTGAAATAATACCCTACGATTTTTATTGTTGAAACATGAAATCTTGGAGGGGAAATTAACATTAACTAAAAATTTCTTAAAATGTATTTTTATACAACAGAAATACCTAAGAAAGCATACTGAATGTAATTTTATTAATTTATAAAAATATCTTACTCTTAACTATTAATCTAACTTCTATTCTGCATCCAACATTTTGAAAACGTCGAAATTTAAATAAAGAAATGTTTTTGATTTCAAGGAGGGTTCAAAAGATACCTGTTATGACGAAAGAAGACGTTTCTAAGGCAGTTGTTACCATTGTGGGCTGACATCCATTAAAAAGGGTCGAAAGAATTGTGACACTGGTTCATAGATTAATTTCGATTTGGAAGTCATTTGATTGACGCTTTGTTGTCGTCTTTATTTTGCGACAAGTTATCTCCGTCGATGAGACCTGGATTCGTCATTATGCACAGAAAAAAGAGCGTTAATGGAAACGATTGGTTGCTTCAGGTCAATTTGTTCCAAAGAAGGTGAAGACGGTCGGGAAAATTATGGCAAGGATTTTATGGGATGGGAATGGCATCGTACTCAAAGACTTCTTCAGATAATACCACAGTGAGTTACTCCTTTCCCATTCCTAAAGCATTCCTAAAACGGGTGAGTTACTCCTTTCCCTTTTTGAATCGCAATCATATATTTTACACTTTATCTTAATTGTAAATTAAGGAATATACAGCGAAAATTGGATTTTGCAAAATAGTGAATTTTTTCTAATGAAAGTAGACTTCAAATTTTCTCTCCAACAAAACATTCAAAAAACTTGGCGTAAAAATAAAACTACTTCCAAAAGTTATTCTCCTAATTCTCAAACATGGTGAGGGACATGTTATGGATTGGGGCTCATAGCTTCTAATGGAACAGGATATTTGGGTTTGATTCACACTTCAATAATATCTATAATATGTATCGATGTATTATGACATAATTTATTTAGAAATGATAGGAGATTAGGCTTAAAGTAAAGTTTCTATTTTCAGCAGGATAATGAACCAAATCATACCCATATGGACATCGAGACATGGTTACTTTAAAACTCTTGAAGGTGCCTGTTAATTCGTCCTTAATATCGGGACCTCAATCCAATGAAAAATTTAAGGATACTATTCGATGAACAAATTCGAAAAAAAAACCATATCACAAGTAAAAACTTTTAAAACAAGATCTCTTTGAAGTATGGAATAACTTAGACCCAACCGTCACAAACCCGTTTGTGGTATCCAAGCCACAAAGCGTTTTAAAACAATTATTAAAGCTAAAGAGCTTCAAATTAAGTATTAATTTGCATTATGTAACTAAATATTTCTTAAATATAGCACATTAATGAAGTGTAAAAATACTTTTTTGTGTTATGTTTTTGCATACTTGTGTGTGCTAAAATACGTAAAACTCGATTATTTTTATTTTGTTTTTGCTTTTAAGTTATTATAATGCATTAAATTATCTAAATTAATATAACATTATTTGCTTAAATCTTTTATTTGATTTTAATATAAATTTAGAAAATGCGTACAATAATTATTTTTCCAACCGTAACTAAAAACGAAATACTTCACGATATTTTAAAATTTATACTTATTAACAGATCAATTGAAAAGTCCCCGGCCTACCATAGTAAAACACATTTTTTTGGCAAAATTAGTTTTTTTTTATTCAACATAATTCCTTTCAAGGGTGATACGCTGATTATAGCGATCTTCCAACTTTTCGATACCATTTTTTGTAGTATGATTTGTCCTCTGCTTCAAAATAGGCCTCAGTTTCGGCGATCACCTCTTCGTTCGAAGAAAATTTCTTCCCAGCGAGCATTCTTTTGAGATCTGAGAACTGGAAATAGTCGCTGGGGGCCAGATCTGGAGAATACGGTGGATAAGGAAGCAATTCGAAGCCTAATTCATGGATTTTTGCCATCGTTTTCACTGACTTGTGACACGGTGCATTGTCTTGGTGAAGCAGTACTTTCTTTTTCTTCAAATGCGGCCGTTTTTCGGTGATTTCGTCCTTCAAACGGTACAATAACGCTATGTAATAGTCGCTGTTGATGGTCCTTCCTTTTTCAAGGTAGTCAATGAAAATTATTCCATGCGCATCCCAAAATACAGACGCCATAACCTTGCCAGCCGACTGTTGCATTTTCCCACGCTTTGGAGCGGGTTCATCGTGTGCAGTCCACTCGGATGACTGTCGATTGGACTTCGGAGTGAAAGGATGGAGCCATGTTTCATCCATTGTCACATATCGACGAAAAAACTCGGGTTTAATATCCTTGATCATCTTCAAACACTGCTCCGAATCATCAACTCGTCGTTGTTTTTGATCAAAAGTGAGCTCGCGCGGCAGCCACTTTGCACAGAGCTTTCTCATACCCAAATATTCATGAAAGATATGATGTACACGTTCAGTTGATATATTTAGAGTATCTGCTATTTCATTCAATTTAAATTTACGGACATTCAAAATCCTTTTGTGGATTTTTTTAATGTTTTCGTTGGTAACAACCTCTTTCGGGCGTTCACCGTCTTCGGTGCTCATTTCACCACGTCTAAACTTAGCATACCAATCCTTGATGGTTGATTTTCCTGGGGCAGTGTCCGGAAACTCGGCATCAAGCCAAGTTTTTGCTTCAACTGTATTTTTTCCCTTCAAAAAGCAATATTTTATCAACACGCTAAATTCCTTTTTATCCATTTTTTTCACAACAAAAGTTGCTTCACTCAAAATGCTATAATTTACAAACTAATGATCCGACAGCTGTCAAATTTATACACGCATCTTTTGAGGATTAGGGCTAACTAAAAAACATATGGATTTAATTCTAGTAGCGCCATCTATGTGTCAGGCCGGGGACTTTTCAGTTGACCTGTTAATATCTAAATAAAGTATACTTGGTCTTTATTTCTTTCATTATATATATATATATATATATATGTGTATGTATGTATGTATATTATTGCTCATGAAATGTTTAGCAAAAAATGCAAAACATGAGTAATAAATCTGACATCGAAAAACATCATCTTTATATTATCTACGATTGCATTTTTAATACATTATTATTTTAAACGATATGCTCAGAGGAAAAATTTTACTTTCGGGTATTTTAACCACTTGACGCCTCTTACAAACTCCAAAGTAAGCTTTCTTCATTAATTTTGAAATGGTGAACTAATCAACACGCCACGGAATAATTAGTTTTGCTGTAACTAGCTCATAGAAAATTAAAATAAAAAGTGAAAAATTCAAAAGTAGAGAATGTAATTAAAAGTAATGCAACTCAAGGAATGTAACTCAACTTAATTTCAATAAGCTTAAAAACAAAGAAAATACAAAACACGTTGAACAAAAGAAGTGAAATAAGACTAAAAAATTAATAGAAAAATGAAACAAAAATATTTCTCATATTTTGAGAATTAATATAATCAAATGTGTGAATTTCACATTTCGAACAATTTAGTTAGAAAAATGATTTTAGGCTTAAATGAATAATTTTACTCCCTTGAGGTACAAATATGTAGCAGAAGAAAGCAAAGTTAAAAGTGAAATTAAACACATTGGATTATTTTTAAGATAAATGTTTCAAAATTAATGATGTGATTTTTTTTTCCGTATAAATATGCATTTCGTATTAATAACATTTTTCATTAAAACATCTTTCTTTCACTTTTCGTTGGATGGATATTCTTAAGATGAGAAACAGGATTCATAAATTAACACAAGATTTTTATAATTAGAAATTCTGCGATATGGAATTGCTGAAAATGAGTAAGAAAATCTATCGTAAAATATACTAACATAAAAAAAACTCTTTAGAGGGCAATTAATTTCTGATCAGAATTCCAGGCATTTTATTCTCAAGAGATTCATTTTCATGACATGAAGGATAAATTTAGCGAAAGGAAGGGAAAAATTCTTAGAGTATGTATATTGTCTGATAATTAAAATTTTCATCCAAAATGAATGAATACGAAACATATAATTCAGGAATAAAAAGGAAGGAAAAAATATCCTTTATATCAAGTGAGCCTAAGAGATATTTCGCCAAATATCCTTCGCATCTCCAGGGACTTTTTTTCATGGAATCTTTTTCCCGGTATTCGAAATCCATCCCTGAGCCCCTATTAAACTACGATTCAATTCGGAATATCCTTTTTTCTTAGAACAAAAGCCAACCGTATATTTATGCCTCCACTCTTCAGAAGGGCATACAGTTTTTCGCAAATGGGCTTCTTTTACGTTTCCGAACCTTTTCCGGATATTTTTTACCGTATTTTACAAGAAAACGGCGAGAAAATTTCCATTTAAAAGGAAAAGAAACTATCGGAGCGAAATAAATTTATTTTTATATTTTTCTACAACGGAAAAGGAAACTTAATTTTGTTTTCTTGCATTATCAAAACTTGGGAGATCTTAAAAAAGACGACTTTGTTAACACCATGAGGAAAAATTTGTCTTACATTCGGAATTGTATCATTTTTTTGTAGAAATAAAGTAAAAAGATACATTCTTATGATGCTCATTGTAATTCCTTCACCTGCAATGTCTCCTCTTATTGAAACACGATAAATAAAAATACATTTAACCAGTTTAATTACATTATTTATGTGTCAGCTCACACACACTGAGTTTTAATTAGCTTTTCAAGTTTGCTCCATTTTCTTTCTGTATTTATCAAAAGTTTCTAGTTTTTCTTTATCGCATTACTATACATTAAGTGAAGATATTATAGTTATAAGGACGCGAGTTGCAAATCTCTCAAACTGTTTGTATTCATGAGGTGTAACGTGAAACATCAAATATCATGCATTGATAACACTAGCCCAACTCGCCCACTTTCACAAGCAATTAAAAAACATTAACTGCAGTTATATTTTTAAAAGTCGTTCCATAAGCGATAATGTTCGGAATGAAAATGGGGATGGAATAATTCCCTGTAGTATTCTACATTTATCACTTTTCAATTTTTAAAAAAATTGATGAGCAGGACGCCCTTCTAAAAATCCACTTTTCCAGGGCATAAGACTGTTACCAGAAGCTATTCATTGTTTTGATTCTTATTCGGTTGACAGTGTATGACGTTGAATCCAGGTCTTCTTACGGTGACAACTCGGCACAACAAGTAGACGCTGCAGCAATAAAGTTTTAATCCGGCAGCAAATGGCTGCTATATCAAAACTAACCAATGAATCAGGATCAAATTTATTTTGGCGTCACTTAATAGATAGTAGCCCACAATGACTACACCATCTTGCCTAAGCAACAAAATGTCATGTACTTTTTGGACCCCCACTCTCGTATGAATCTTAATGATTCTCGTTTGTGACTCAATAATATATTCTAAGAATTGGAGCTTCAAATACTATCTGTTTCACTAGAAGTAAAGTTAATCCTTTATTTCGCTATGAGGATCATTAGAAAAAAAAATCTATTACGTGTTAGTACCACTTTAATGGCTTCGAAAAATTACAACAGAATCTTAGAAAGCCATTATGTTGAAAATTCGTCGCATTTCTAGCCAAAAGTCCTAATAGCTCTGAACTTTTACATATATTATTATATAAGCAATCAGACATCCTCGGAGGGCACTTCACACACTCGTGATGAGTTTTAAAATCAAAACTTTTTATTACAGTAGCTACTAACCAAACATTGTAATAATCTACGAATTTGTAATTAAAAAAGACAGAATGAAATAGGTTTCCTATGATTTGAAATATTGAATTTGCTGAGTAATTTCCTTTTTATGAAAATATTTTATTAATAACGTAAGAGAATAATGTTAGAAATTATTAAAGAGGATTTTGCTTTGAGCATCACTTAATTGTTATATTCTTACATACTATACCTACAAATACTCACTAAAAAAATTGTATGTATTGTAACGGCAGTTGAATATTAATCATTGAATAACATTTGGTAATAAAATATAGCATGAAATATTCTTTGAAATCAAATATGGCATGCATTCAATAACGAACAGAACTTAACACTAATACATTTTTTAAGCATCATTTCTTTGATGTTTAAAAAAAGTTATAAAGGATGATAAAAAAAAGATATAAAGGATGCAGAGTGAACTAAATACTCTGCATCCTTTATATCTTTTGTGGAAAATTAAAGCTCTTATCTCGAAAGAGGCTATTAGCAGATTCACGTAGCTAAGGTATCCGTACAACTTCACAATGTCATTTTTGTCAAAATTTTCGATTTTTTAATTTGAATGTCATTTTAAAATTTAAACTTTTTTTTTTCTTTCTAATGGTGTTTGAATTTTATTTATTCCTTATTTAGAACTTAAGTTACAGGGATTTGAATTTTACTCGGTAGCTAATTTTTAATTGTATTTGAAAGTTTGTTTTTGATTTTTCTCAAAATGAATTTTCTCGACATATTTACATATGGCAACGCAGATATCAGAAGAAGTATGAACCAAATTAATTTAAATTTTACAAGTATCTTCCTTATACAGTTTTTAAGAATCCCTACTACTTTCTGGGTTGTGAAATTGATATGTTTTTAGTAACAAAGGTGTAAATCATGTATTGTTATAACTTTTTTATTTATTTTTCATTGTTATTTGACTCGAAACACAATAAAAATAGTAGTAATATGATTTTAATGATGAAAGTAATACAAACCCCAAAAACTGTTATGATGAATAAGATATAAAATTTACACAATAATGATATTTTGGTTTACTTTTGAGTTATGAGTGTTATTCTGATAATCAATTTATGTACTATTTTCACCATGTTTTCCCCTCCAAAATATTTGTTTTGAATTAAAAGCAGATTATTAAACGTGTTTTTCACAGTTTTAGGTTATATTTTAGCATTAAAAATATTTTGATAGAAAATATCAATGTATTTCAAAAAAATTTCTCCGAAGGTGTACGGATACCTTAACTCTTTCAAACATTCCGCATCTTTTCCTATTTTCCCAGTTAATACAGTAACCACTTAATTCACAAATTCGTCTGTAGATGTGTTTCTGAAAGTGAATGGGATTCAGGTGAATTAAAACTGAGGCTAGACAGTACAATCGAATTTTCGTAACGAAGTATGAAGAATTAATCTGTTAATGTAATTAACCAGCGCACTTCAGAACGGATGTGAGACTCATTACCTTCATTCAGACCTCATTCATTAGGGAACGGATTAAATTCAATTCAGATGGTCATTAGAACAATACTTCTCTCTACACTTTCCAGCCTATTATTTCTCACAAAATACTTGGAAATTTAAATTACGTGTATTGTTAGAACAACTTTACCTAATGTGTTTCTATTCAGAGAGTTGTCTTTAGGATATTCTTGTATGAGGGGTGATATAAGAGTATATTGTCTCATGGACATAAGAAAATTTTCTTGTATGGGGGTGATGTAAGAGTTGATTGGCTTAAATATACTCCTATGACTGAGCTAAACTCTCGGTATCCTTGATATGCTTTGGGGAAAATCAGAGGTTTTATGTCGAATGGGGCTACTTGTAGATTAACGAAGTTAACACTTTCAAACAATTCGCATCACTTCCTGATTTCCCATTTAATTGAGTAACCACTTATTTTACAAATTCGTTCGCAAATTTATTTATAAAGGAGAATAGAATTCAGGTGAATTGAAACTGAGGGTTGTGGAAACAATTGAATGCGTAATGAAACTTACAGAATTAGTTAGATAATGTAACCCTCATTCGGACCAAATTCATTAGCGAACAGATTAAATACAATCACGTGGTCATTCGAACAATACGTCTCTCGGCACTTTCCAGGCTGTGATTTCTCGTAAAATACTTAGGCATTTAAATTATGTGTATTGGAGAAAACAATTTTATACTTAATGTGCCTCGATTAAAAAGTTACCTTCGTAGGTATAAAAGGATTTTTTTTGTTTAGGGGGTGCAGTGATGGGGGTGAAATACGAATAGATTGGGTTCGAGTTATTCACATCCATTGCTCATCAACGCAAAGATAGTTACTCCACTTACTATGCATTGAGAATATGATCGATGAATTATTCTCCAAGACGAAAATCAGATTACAATAATTATTGATGAAAACTGGGATATAATAGGGATCTTAAGAATGAAATGTTAAATATGTTACATGTGCGATGCTCTTATAAATTTGAAAATATTCTAAAATAACTTTTTGAGTCCTAAATTAAATTATGGGAGTTTTTCGAGAGCAGCACATGGGAATAATCGAATTTTGACAATTTGAGTTAAGAAAATCTTTTCCATGTTATTCAAATATTTGTGGTGACATATTATACCTCTAAGGTAATTTGAAACAATTTTAATGTTTCCTTTAGAATTTATTTCCTTAATACTGTTTAAATTCATCCTCCAAAACCCTTCTAAGATTCATTGTATTTTTATATCGTTTTAGTCCCCTATCTCACGCTTAGCTTTTCTCAATTTTCATTCAAACGTACTTGAAGTGCACCTTTGTTCTTTTCATTTTTTCGTTTATGTCTTTCTATTCATGTTTATACATGTCATGAAAAGACGTTGATAAACTTCTCTTTTGTCTGTTAAATATTTTTTCAGAGATTGCTTCTTAACTATTGCCCCTTCATCCATTATATTGCCCTTCCATCACTTTGAGTATTTTACCATGTCTCAATACACAATACTTTAATTTTGAAATTCAATCACAACACCGGGAAGTCAAATGGAAATAAAATTTTAAGATAATAATGAATCAATACGAAAAAATTTATTTTCTTGAAACTTTCAATCTGTCTCAAAAATGTGGGCCTTCAAATAAATTTAACATAGTAAGTACACAGTGCTTAATGTCATAGAGTTAATAAGATCGAATACTATTAGAGGACTTCAATTAGGAAAGATGCATGTACATTAAACGAACTGATAAATGATTTCACCACGCAACAGCATACCAACATTAATTATTAATTATTTATTATTTAGTCAGTGATTAAACTCATTCAATGAATATTTAATAATGTCTACTAATACCATATGATAAAATGTTAAAACTCTGATTGATGTTAGTAGTGTTCTATAATTCTTTACAGAATCTGATGCAATATTTTTAATTAGTGGGTTATTTTTGTAGTGGCTTTCATTTATGCATGCGTACATTTCAAATACTAACTTAATGTTTCAAAAGATTTTATTCAAAAATCGAGAAAGAAATCCAATATAATGGGAAAGAAATACATTTTATTCTCTCCTCGAGTACATAAATCATAAAAACTGTCATTCAAGATATTGACAAAAATATATCTTTAAAGAACAAAGCATGTTTATGATATAATTTTGTAAAATATAATTTTTATAGAACCATAAAAGAACTTTCAGACTTTCCGCTTTCATAAAATGACTTAATGGGGAAAGTTGAGCTATCTATTCGTGAAGGCAATGAATTTACTTGAAAAGTCAGCATCAATCAAGAAACGTGATTTTCCACGTGATTCGTAAAAACTTATTGCTTTAAATTTACATAACTGCACTTAAAATTTTAAGTTTTCTATATACAGTACATAAACCATGATTATGCCTATGTTTCTGTGGAGGAAAATATAAAGAAAAGTAATAACATTAAAGCATTCTGTTAGATTAGAATCACCCTGCTTTCTGTGGGTTAAAACTGCACTTTCCATAGATTTGTGTTGAAGGGAGAAGAGAATTCAAGCCTAAAACATTTTAGTTTTATATATCAGATAAAACACCCATTAAAACGAAATACTGTGTCCTTTTCAGTTTGATAAAATACCCAAGGAACTTTATTTATTGGGTTAGATCCAAAACTGATCCCATGTATATGATGTAAGTAATAAAATCAGGAGATTTAAAAACATACAAGTACTTAAATGCAAAATTTATCATTAAAATAAGATATAAAATGATTTAATAAAATATGAACGAATTACTTGTTTTTACATAAGTCTGTAAAACTTCAAGATTAAAATGCAGTACAGCAGATTTAATATCGGTACACTTTCATTATACTTAGTACAGCCATTACAAAAGTCTATCTTCATTGTGAACTGTAACTCTTTCAGATGTTAACGACTGAGTTCTTCGCCTATTTCAAACAAGAAAGAAGCAAGTAGGCGTATTATTCGGCTTAAAAGCAAAATTTCGGATTCACGCCACGTAGTTTCGTCCGATTAAGACCTTTTCTTGAAATGCTTATTTTATTCATAATTGTGGAAGTGGAAAGAATTCGCCACTTCTGCAGCTGGTAGTTAACAAATGGAATGAATAATTGGGGTATACCTGTCTCTGGTGTTTTCTCCCTCCCAGATGCTCAAAGAACACGTGTTGTCCTCAGGAGTAGCTGGCGTGCCCTTTCATGCCGCCCGTTTACTGGAGAGAAAGAATTCGTCTGAACTGGATGAGACATTATACCCTCGAAAGATTGAACTCATCCATTGGCGGCGTTTTGCTTTTTCTTCCTCAGCAGATTATCCATTTATTATTTTGTCTGTTTGCTTTACGGTCATAATGCAGTGACACCTTGTGTTGACTGAGTTTTTCTTTGCTTTTGCAAAGGATCGTTATAATAATAAAGTAGAAGGGCAAACAATTGTGTCTCACGGTTTCCATACTTATATATTGTACCCGTTGTAAAGATATTTATACATTACAGACATCTTTGTCGTGGACGTAATTACACAATGTATTACAAGGAAAGGGAAAAGTTTATAAAATAAATCTATCAGTACAAGATGGTTACTTGTTTAATTGCGTTGAATGATATGATACCTGGAGAATACCACCACACTAATGTATTACAATTAATTTAAATTATTTAAGTTGTTTGTTAAATGTTTCCAAGATAAGCGCTTATCGCATTTACATTTATTATGCAAATGTAACATTTTGGATGTAAATTGCATCGCCATAAAAGTATTACAATGTCCTCGGACATGACGTACTAATAGAACGTTTTGGAGATCTCGATGTACTTTCTCTTGAAATTTTGTGCAATGAAATTGGCTATGCATGTTCCCAAAACACGGGAACATGATCCTTAGGTTGATATTGAATGTAATAAACTTAGCTATTGGCCACTAAGCATCTAACCGGGGCAGGAATTGTAACCTTGACATCTGATGTGGGGTGCTCTAGTTTACAGGACAATTGGACTGTAAAAGTTTCAAAGTGCATGAGAAACAGAAATCTTGTTTGGCCCCTTCTCACGAGTCTAGCTGTCTTCAATGAGGACCTTGTCCGAGAGGGACCACTATGAGCTTGCTACATAGTCACCGAATCAAAAAGTATAATTTAAAGTAATATATTAGCCTAGCGTTCGCATATCTATTATCACGAAAAGCTCATTGATTTTCCATGTCCCACATCTGGAAATTGTTCACCCTTTGTTAGTATGGAATGGCGTTCTGTTCCTGTTAATCATCACTGTTAAGGTGCAATTTTCCTTTACACACTTTCAACAAATTTAAAATTCGAAATTTTTAAAATCAAATTTGAAAACTTATATCTAACATTTGCAGGTGTAATAGAAAGCTCTTCTATTTCTTTTCTTGAAATTTATTTTCAACTTCATTTCTGTGCTGGAAACATCTGTTATTTGAATAAATGAAACGTTGATCGTTGAATGACTTATCTATAAACCATGATTTCCTTCAAAAGCGGTGCCAATCTAGTGCCCCAATATTGTGTCGGATGACGTCAATAACCTTCTTAATCAAGTGTTTCCCACAAAATATAGCTCAACCGTTTATTTCCGTTCCGCTCACATTCAGCGCTCTTTTAAATAAACTAGATGGCAACAACGTTTTAGTTATCTACCTTAATATTGTAGCCGCCATGATAAAGGCTCCGCTTTCCTAGGTATCCATAGCTTAATACAAGTCCGTCGTGCAAAAAGGCTAAAAAATTTCTTAAAATATCATTTTAGATGTGTTTTAAGACATGTCACATTATAATAAAAAATTTTGGTCTTTTCACTACGTAGTCTTCGAATTCTTATTCAAGAATCAAAAAACTTCTCATTTTTCTCACTTAATTTAGAATTTATTCAAGACTGTAGTATAAATGTTTGAAACGTTAAGTATGTGTGTGTTGAATTATTGAAGTAATGAAATCTAATCCCACTTGTAAGAATGGTTGCGACGTAAAAGTCGTACTTTTCATTAAATTTAGAAAAAAAAATTCATTTGAAAAAAATTTAAATTACTGCTTTAAAACTCTTACACTCAGAAACAAAACGGAATATAAACTTATTTATGTGATTTCATGGGAATTATGAGTTATAGGTTAGATGTATATAATGTGAAGATGATGACGATTCTTTTCTCGAAGTGAATTTTGAGACTTACTAATTTTTGAGGGTTAAATATGTAAAATGGTTTTTTAAAAAGCAATTTTAAGAACTCTTACTTATTATTTGAATATTTTTTGTCATTAACAATTTAGAAAACAATAATATATTCATATTGTATATATTATTCCTCACAATTTAGAAAAGAATAATACTTTGGCTTTCATGTTATGCTTAACTATGGGACATAGTTTTGGTAGACTGATGTGAGTATTTTCTTGTTTTTTCAAAACCATTCTCTTTCTAAGAATTGAATTCCCTCTTCAAAGCGCTAAATGAAATTTAAATATTTGAATATAATTCATGATGTACATGGTGAACAATACTATTTCAATACTATTTAATACTGAGTTTTAAATACAAAAATTCAAGTGCTACACAAAATATCTATTGAGAATCAGAAACTACACAGGTACAAAATAGTCTATACAAAGAGTTTTAGTTACGTAAATAGCCTTTAAAAATCTATTTCTGAAAATTTTCAGAGAAATACTATATGCAGACAATATGCTATAAATCCTATTCAAGAAGCTATTACATCTGTACATTTTGTTCCAGATACGATTTTATTCGTCTTTTAGTGTGAGTGTGTCATACAAACTGCACGTAGAAAATGTTTATGCAAGAGCCTCTTTGATCTCGATATCTGAGGCTTTTAGATCAAAGCAGAGATTTTTTTGTGTCTGAAAGCACTCGGCGCGGGTTCTTATCCACTTTCTCCATTCTATAACGCATTTTCTTAAAAGGAAATAAGAAAGAAGTGCGGGGGTGGGAATGTAAGAGAAGATTTTAAGACTGTACTGCATATTTACTCACTGTTCGGTCAATGAATGTAAACTTAATTCGCAATTCCTAATATGACTGGATATGTAGATAAACAAATATAATACAAAGCAATAAAAAAAAAGAAAAGAAATTTTTCGAAATAAAATGCAGAAACTTTGCTTAAGAATTCTATAACTAGTCGCCTATCCAAAAAATATTTTTTTTATCCGTCTTAAGTCCCGAGAGAGATGCATTTAGATATTCTATTCCGAACTATAAAAAATGTTTTCTCAAATGCAGAATTAATCGTGGCATAGCAAATATTCTTTTATATATACAAATAGCAAACATTCTTTTTTTTTAAAACAAAATGTTGGATTTAGCATAAACTATGGAACAAACATGTTTAATTTGTTTGAAATAAGTAATTGATACTTTTTGAGGAACTGGAGTTCGTAAAATTTATTTTGCAAACACTTTTTACGAAAAGAATTACTAAGATCTGATTTGAGTAATCATTGCTACAAACACACGATTATTAAACACTAGAGTGAAAAACCGAACGATGGTTTCAAACTTATCGTCATTAAGTTCTAAGCGATGGAACAAATCCTTAAAATTAAGGAAACCTAAGAAAGTTTAATATGAATGAAACAAAGTGTTAAGTACATCTTTTCAACGTTTTTATTCCTCCTTTGTGTAATCCTTTAAATGGGGAAACGCTATCGGCGTTGCCTGTGTGGTTCGATCTTAAATTCACACAATACCCTTATATAAAGTGGAGCGACTTTGTTTAATTGGCACATTGAAGTAAGTTTAATTTACACAGTTGCAAATAATTACTTCGCATTATTTGTTTAACATTCTAATGTCGTTTTTGAGACTTGACTGAATACGTATGTATTCCTGGAAGAGCTCCTTCATGAGTTCTGTTTTACGCGTTGTATGCTAAAAAATATAAATAAATCATTACTACCGGCACGGCTGTCTCTTTGGCGTAAGTCTCGCTTTATTGGCGCGTTGATGTGGGCTTTTGGGATCTGTTCGCGACATAAATATCTGTAAAAACACGAATGGAACTCACACATAAAATAATTTTACTTTCCGAGTACAATACTTAAAGACATATTAAAAATTTATAATATACGTTTTACAGATAATCGTATATTATTTATTATTTGAAAAAAGTATCAGTCAAAATTGTTTGATAATGTGGCAAAGCAACCGATTTTTAAATAGGGAAATATGATATATGTTGAATAATACCTAAAATAAATATTTATAATTTTATTTGAAAAGGGATAAAATTCCACGATGTAAACTTTTGCAACAACCTTTTTCAGGATTAATCAAGAAAATGCAAATGAGACTTTTGACAAAACCGTTAACTGCTTCCAGTGCAACTTTTAGTACACAATTTTGTAGCTGGATGTAAAAAAAAATCACAGTATCAAAAGCAACATAATTTTGAAAAAAATATGGAAATAATCGAATCCCTGCTTACAAATACTTACTGCTCAGTCGTCATGATAGGTGGCGTTGTTAACTCTTCACCAAAATACATACAGTCAGTCACTAAAATCAAAATACACCCACAAAAATGGCGATTTTTTATGTGATTATAGGAACTAAAAAAACTGTTAAATTTTTTCATTGTAATAAAAATTGTGTAGGTAAGAGAAACACAATAAATTTAATAAAAAAACACATAATACAAAAATGTACATCAGAAGATAAAAATTAGGTTAATTTAAACAATTTAAAATATAATTTAATATCTTGTAACTTGTCTTCTTGAATCAATGGCGGCTTACAATTTCCTAGGCGTTGAGGTATTAACAGTCTGTTTAGCATCTGTCGTAATTTCACATCCCTCTAGCAACAAAGCATTTTTAAGGAATCTTCTCTTGGACACAGTACATTGTAACTCTTCAGTCAAGTACATACTACACATGTTCAATGGGTTTCAAATCTGGAAAGAGATATATAGAGCTGCGTGGGTACTTTGTAAAGGAGCCATTCTTTCTCAATATTTGCGATGTGTTTTGGATCATTATCAAGCGGAACGATTCGCTGGCTACTAAGCTTTAACCTTCTAACACATGTCAGTTCACTATTTTGCAATACCTTCACGTATTTGAAATGATCCGTCATACATTCAATGAAGGTTAATTTTCCAACTCCAGCAATTAATATTGACCCCAAAACCATGACTCCTCTATCTCCGTATTTCACTATAGCTTATTTAGGATTTTATTTATTTATTTTTTTTTTTCGTTCCTGCACTACCAAATTTTGCCAAGCCTATCACTTTTGCATTGTCTTAATTCCCATCGGTAAAAAGGAAAATTTGCACCTTTCCATTTCACCGGCGTAAATCTCGCCAAGAGTACTTTATTGGCGACAACACACAGTACACACATAAAAAAGATATTATGTTTGGCGTCGGTTGCATCATTTTTGACGACTTTATTGCCTGCACCGGCAAAATGGAAAAGTACCAGAAAATTCTCAAAAAATCGAAATTCTTTTTGATATATTCATCAGCAAAGCTTAATCTTTTCCTTTGATTTCCTCTGAACATAAATGGCTTTCTTCGGAGAACGCTGCTAAGAAATCTTTCAGATCAGTGAATTCTTTTAACAGTTGTAACAACAACAAATTCTATTAATTGAAGAATTGATAATTTCGGATTTAGCCTATCTATCTTTTCACTGCTAGAACATCTCTATCATTCAAAATCTTTGAGCGTCCACTACGAAATTTTTTTTTAAAGTATGTCAAGTTGTTTCGTAATCCCTTATAATAGTTTGGACAACCCAACAATTTTTGCCATTGAATAGCGTAGATTTTTTTTATTTCTTCTTAACTTAATTATAAAATTCTGAAAGTCACCACAAATTTTCCTTATTTGAGCCATTTTTACAGAAACCGTAACAGTGCGAATTGCTTCACACATACTAAAAATTTATTTTCAGTTATGACATACAATGTTATTTCATTTCTCTTTAAGAAAAGTGAAATCGTGTGATGTTGTGCAAAAGTATCTCTTGTATGTAAATTTTGTAAGGTGAGTGTAACAGGTATTTTTACAAATCCCGGAGCAGTAATTCGGTTTTTATGTCTTATTATTATAAAATATTGTTAAACTAATAAAAATTCAATGCTACCACAAATTTAATTTCTTAGAAAAATATTTATAGTTCTTTAATTCTCTTTATTTTAATGGGTGATAGTATATGTAACTTCAATTAGAGTATATGTTACTTTAGAGAGAGGTTAAAGTGAGATGGAAAAAGGATGCTTAACTAAAATAAGGTCTCAGATGTGGACAAGATCCAAATACTTCTTCAAAACTAAAACAAAAGTAAAATAAAACTCTGTAGTGTAAAAAAAAGCTGTGTATTATTTCAATTTTGATTTAGTTATTTTAATTTGTGTAATCGAGAAATAGAAGTTTTATTCCGTATGAGAACACATGACACTTGCATTTTTCTAAGTTAAAATTTATCCACAGTTATGCCAGCAGAAAGGAGTTTCATTTGGATGAAATATCAAGACTCAGATTGAGTTTTAAAACCTGTAACATGATTAGTCATATTGCTAGGAGCAATTTTTAATTTAATAGAATTACATTTTCTTTATTTGATCGATATGAAATGCTAATTGCAAAATATGCATATTCTGATTTCATATCTGATATACATTTTAATGACATATTTTCGGGGCATTTATTAAAAAACCGAACCAGGCTGGCGCAGCTGTTTTCATTTAAATTAAAGTACAAAAATTCTACTTCTCTTAAAATTTAACTTTTCATAAAATACTGTAACTAAAAGCAATTTTTTCACACATTTGCGTATTATAGATTTTTTTTTAATTGGAAGGCAAAACCCATTAATTTTCTCTAGAAAAGCCTTTATCTCTTTGGCGTCATTTTCTTACACTCAGGTATTTTCTATCTTAAAATAAATCACTATTCCAAATGCTTATACATGGTTCAAGCATTTAAATACACCTTCATTTGCTTCTGGATGAGAAATTTACAGAAATTATTTTTAAAAAAACATTCCCAGAGTGACATGGACGGTAATTTGTTCATATTTGAGGGTTACTTTTTCCATCTCTTAAAATAAATACTTCAAAGGAAAGGTTTTATTTGTCATTGGAAGACGACGCTGAGAGATTCGCTTTCTTTCTGGATGTGGGGGAGGATGTCATCTAAAACGACATTTTCCATCATTAAATAGCTATTTTGAAGTGGTCGTTAAGAATTTTCCTTCTGAATACAGAAGTTGAGCTTTTGGTATGTTTTATCACGGCGTAGTTGTTTGCTTGCGAAGAGAAAACATTTGCATGCAGTTAGCGGTTACCTTAATTGAAGTATTGAGGAGAGTGAGGGACCATTATGGCAAGAGCCAGGCTCTTGTTTCTGCAACAGGGTACTTGGAGTACCTCGTTAACTAGGAAAATGATGTGCTTTGGAGAGATGTTGTTCCATCGGAAGGTCGTTTATCGTCGGCCAACCGAGATTCGTTCGAGAAGAGAGAGAACTGGATAAGGAAAAACAAATAGTAAGTGGTTTCCGAGCACTCGAAAAGGAAACGAGAGAAAAGTGGTTTTACAGAACCTTTTTTGTACTGATTAGCAAGAACTTCTTGCACATGTTTGGAAAATGTGAACATTTTCGTTTTGTTCGAAAATTAGTATTAAAAAGCAGTTTTTTAAGCACGCTTTTGTTTAAGCTGATAAATATGTGCTAAAGCAATCTTTTAAAGTCACATACAATCGCTAAATTGAAAGTAATCAAAAAATTAAAAATAGCTGAAAAAATATTTTCAGTTATTGGTGTCTGGACGTAACTAGACGGAAATAACAGCTGCAGTGATGAGATATGGAATACGGGAGTTCCGTTTCACTTAGCTCAAATCTTGTCCTTACTCTCAAAGTTTATGTACATCGAAAATGCCATCAAGCCTTTCTGAAAAGACCGAGCTCAGTTTTTAGTGGCCTCATTCTCGAAATGGGGGGGGGCACTACAAACGAAACTGATTATTATGTTAAGTGTAGTTAAAACCAAATTCCTCGCATATATTGTTCTAAAATTCGACTAAAGTAAAAGACTGATTGGAAATTTCGTTGTCTGCGTTACTCAAATCCAGCTACTAGTACAAATCTGGATTCCATCTTTTTGTATTTGACTGATTGTTCATAAACATCGCACTTAGAGGCAATACAGGGGTTACTGACACGGACCTCACCATTTTGAGTTCCAGACAAATGACATGGACAACACTTTAGTTGACATTCCCTCCCCAAACTTCCCCACCACGCTTAATGGAGGACTTAGAACCTTGACAGATTTAAATTGCATCAGCTTTACTATATGGTAGGTCTTTAATGACTTCAGGATTCAAGCCCACGACTCGATTGAAAATACGACAGTCAAGAGCTTGCAAAGATAACCAATCAGCTTCCGTGGCCGCTTATCCTGGTTCCAATAAGAGCCTGTCATGCAAAATAACAAGTGTTGCAAGGAATTAAACGCCAAAGTTTTTCCATAGTAAGATGTAGAAGTTAAAAAATATCGATACTATCTCAGATGTCGACCTGTTCATTTGGCTCAAAATCACACAATCCGTCGCCAATTGCTCTAAAATGATTTCTAAATAACAAGAAATAGTGCAAATCAATTATTCACCTACTCCAAAAATAAAGGAAACTCATTTAATT
>BMAW01015469.1:0-24598 GCA_019974015.1 Nephila pilipes | reverse complement strand
AGAAAATATATTTTTAAAAATTGTCATGAATTTTTAGAAATTGTCATGTGTAATAATCATTTAATAATAATGAAAGCAAAACTTGTGTTTTTGTTAATTTATATTTAATGTTATTTTTATTTATGTTAAATATTTTTTGCATAATATGTATCACATTTTATATCTATGTTTAAATCCTAATTAAACTTTCAATTTAGTGTAAGAAACTGTAAGTTTTTATATTTCTGAATTATAAGAACCCATTAAGGTAAAAGTATAAACACAGTGTGGCAAAAGTATATAGTATTCTGAGATAGTCTCTTCTAATTATCCTAACTCATAATAATATTGATCTTTTTTTTTCTACTTTAAAAATTATTCATGATTGCATCCATTTTTGACAGTATTATGTAGTGAGAATTTTAAAATAAATCTTAAATATTTTAAATATGTTTACTACTAAGACATTCTGGATGAAAATTAGCCAATTTTTTACCAAATACATAGTTGTATATTTCTTGATGAGATATACCGACTAAGCCAAAGAATGGAGACAAATATATAACCTAATGTGTTTCGATTAATGTATTTGAAGCACGTGACTTTTATGAAATTTAAAATTTTGTTTTATCCAAAAAAAATATTTATTTTTACAAGCAAACTGCCTTTAAGATTTCAATCTTTTACAAAAATTAAAATTCTACTCATATTTTGGCGCTTTGATTCAGCAAATAGTGATCCCTTACGGAATCCCTGTTAAAGTTCCAAGGAACTCTAGGGTTCCGCGGAATCCAGGTTGAAGATCTCTGATCTATAACAAAGGCTTACAAAAATTTAAGGTAATGATAATAAAAGTAATTATGATAAATTAGAACAATGGGAAAATCAACATATTGAAATTGATGAAAGATGGGTGAAAATATTTAACCATTTCAAAAATAAGCACATTCCATCTGAAAATTTAATTATTCTTGTTGAATTTACGTTGTGCTACTAATGCCGCGGTTGAAAGCTTTGTTTCCATTAATAATGATTTTTGCAAAAGTGAGAAATCAAGATTGAATGTTGATACTCTAGCTGCAGCACTTACCTTAAAATTCAATTTGAAGGATATTTCTTACTCCGAAATTTCCGATATATTGACAAAAAATATTCATTCAATGAAAAAAAAAACTCGGTTAATTAAATAATTAAAAGGGATCTAAGTATAATTAGTGTATTTTTGTTTGAATTAATAAAATGTTTGATTTATTTACGCTGTACTTTGCCAAATATTTAATAATTTAAAAGAAATAACACCAAATTCTCAAGAATAACAATAAGAGAACAAAGTTTAGGAAGAATATTTCTCCCAATATGAAACATTATTAGAATTTACTCGATAGCTACATTACAAACAAAACGAGATATAAAAAATAAAAAAATTCTTTTGAAAGCCGTGATCGTTAAAAACAGCATTAAAACGATACAGTTATAATTAAAAGCAAAATTAGTTTTCGAAAGTTTGTTGATGAAAAAAACGCGAAATTATTAAGATCTACCGGTATGCCCCTTCTTTTTATTTTGCGTAGTCAAGTCTCAAAATTCTTTTGTTTATATTTTTCAGTTTTACTTCTTTCAAGTTCTGTTTATCATATATAAAACACATCAATCGAAAGATAAAAAAAAAAAAATCTAAGAATATTACTAAATAAAAATCGACTTTACAAAATCAACGAATATTAATGATAATCTAGAACGCGATTTTAATATTTAATTTACAATTTATTTTTCATGTAATAATTAGTCTCTCTGTCCTTATATTGTAAATGCATTAAGCGTTTAAGTAAGCAGGTAATTATGTACCTAATTTGTAAATTTAAGTAATAATACAATAGAAGGGAGTATTGAAAACAACCGACTTTGTTGTAACAATTAATGAAAGAGATGTTTTATCAACCCATTTGTTTTATCAAAAGTGTTTTCAGTGTGTGTCGCTCGCCATGTTATCTGTACATATATTGTGATTAAACATTTAATCAAATAAAAAATGCTTCATAATATTTATTAATTCTTTAAAACAATTGCCTAAAATCCCAATTATATTCAATTTCACATGACCGAGAAATTCGCAGAATTACAAGGTTTCTTGAGAAATTGAAATACACACGCAGCAAGATTCATAACAGCATTCTTAAATGTTAATAGTAGTTCTGGAATGACATAAAATCAGAAGTTTCGGCTCACTACGTTTCCAAGTCGATATACTCTTTCAAAACCGTAGGTAAACCTATATTCTGAGTACCCTCTGGTAGTTGATGGTTGTCTGCTAATCTTTGTCGCAAGGAACATCGACATAGATGCTGCAACGATCTTGGGTCCGGGACAGTAATCTCTGGATGGATCAGATTCACATTATCAAAAATCATTTCAGTTCTTTTATTCATGAATATGTTGTTTCGGCTAAATCTCCACAAAGAACCAATCATTTCATCTCTAGTGACAAACGCATCGGAAATGGATCACAATAGTTGTAGAGCGATCAGATTCCCACTATATTCATCGAAATAAAATTCGTATAACGCATGGTAGGTCAACATAATTAGAAAGAACCGGTGATTACTTCTTCCACTTGATTCTTCGAATCTACAAATAAGCCCTCCAATGATCTCCTGAAAAATATTTGTTTATTAAATGTATAATTCGATAATTTCAACATTTTACACATACCACGGTTTAAAATGTTATAGGCTAAGTGAAAAAGTAGAATTAGAATTGCCATCGTGACCCAATGAACTGCCAATAATGTTTGTACTTTCTTTAATGAAGGGGAACTTAAAATAGTTCTTTGAATGTTTCAAAAAAATTGCAAGCTGTACATGAATGACATTAAAAATTTTTAAACAAAAAGAAAAAAAAATGTTCGATGCAATGTTTTGCAAAGAACAAATTTAGACACCCAAGGTGCTCAGTTTTTCACTTTTTTATTCAATTTACTTTTGGGACACACCTTGTTGTTATTAAATTACTCGTTTAAATACTAGAGTTACAGGAAATGATGAAATATTGAAATAGACAATAATATACTTTTTCCGATATTAAAATTAAAGCAAATGATAAATTATTAAAGTGAATATATTTAAGCTAAATGTACTTAAAATGAAAGGAAAAGGTAAATTGTTGAATTGAATATAAAAGAACATAGAAAAATTTAATATTAAATTTATGGACAGAACCATAAAATCAGAACATAGAAATGGTTATAAGAAATCGAATTTACTTATTAAAAATTTGAAAAGTGATCTGGTACACCAATTTCAAGCCTACCTAAAACAATAGCCCCTTGGGTGGCTAAAAATTTATTTAAACTGAAAATGATTTTATTGAAAAAAGAGAGAGAGAGAGAGAAAGAGACTTTTATTTTGTGCTTTCTCATTATTTTTTGTAAGTAATTACTTTAAAGCGGTAAAATCTTTTTAATCAGTTGTATTAAAAAGATTTTACCAAAACTATTTTATTTTTGGCAAGAGAGCTATGCTTAATACGTAAATAACAAAGAGAAACAATTCTGGCACATTCCATTTCGAATATCAATATATTGATTTTTTTTTTTTTTTAATTATTTATCCCTCGGTATCTACGACAATTATTGAGAAAAAAAATCACATGCAATGTACTCCCATCCTCATTGAACACTAAATACAGCTACTGATGAAACAATTATTTTTCTTTTTGTCTTTTAAAACGATTACTTTAGCAAAAATGCAAATAAAATTAAATTTATGATTTTGTGTTTGGAATACATGCACTGAAACCAGCTAAAATGAATACCGTACATACTTTAAAAATAGCCATGAAAGACATCATATTTTAATTAACTATGCATGTGAATCATTTGAAAGTTATTGCTCAGTTTCAAAATTGTCATAATAGGTCACGAATATTTATATCTACGAGACAATATATGCATAACAAATTATTATACTTGAGTGCAATATATAAATTATTAATACTATACAAAATTTAATTACTATCAGCTGATTTTTCTCTGCATTAACTATAAAAAAAAAATTTTTTTTTTCCTCGCTAATATAGCTGTTTTTTCTCCCGATTAAGAGCTGATGCTTATATTTTCAACAGAAAACTAATTGAACATTTAAAATAACTGATATATAAAAATTAAAGAATAATGTAAATTCGTTATTCAGATTATTACTAACTTTTGTTAATCACTCATGAAATAATTTACCAATGAAAAGTGATATTTTTAACATGGTGTGATTCTTTATTAACGTCACTCTAGAAGCAACACGAGGGCTATTTGCGACGAAACCCGTAATTTTGAACCTGGGTCAAGTGACGTGGACGACACCTGAGTTGGCACCTACCTTTCCAAACTTCCACATCATGCCAATTGAAGGAGCAAGAACCTCAACAGATTTAGCGTACATCAACCCCCGCTACACGGATAATTGACATGAATTGTGGGTAGTAAAAAATAGTGAACAACCATATTAAATATCTTCCGTATTCAAAATTTAAATTTGCAATAAATAATGTGATTTAATATTTACATTAATACACACTCACAGCTATTGTAATATGCATATTTTAAAAAATGCTAAATTTTTTTTTGGAATTCATAACATGACTTAAAATTCACCAATATATTTCAAATGATTTGATTTGTTATTAATCGAACGAAAGATAAGTATTGTAGGATGGTTTGTGACACACAAAAAAAGAAGTTCAAAAGCTTATAAGTTATATCTTATCTAGCGATAAACAGTTTCTTACAGTTAAACAGTTATAAAACTATTTAAGAATATTTGCAATAATTTTTTTTTATTTCCATCTCTTTTACTTTTTCATTGTTTTATATTAAATGATGTCAAGGTTTGATGTTGTTATAGAACGGCTTAAGATGAATCGAATTTTTAGCAAGTAACGTATAATACCTTAACAAAATTTCTTTACCCGTTTTGCTCATTATATTTGCGTAGCGACCTATGAGGCAAAATTACAGTTGATACATATTTTTCAACTATTAATTATTATTACAAAAAATCGATTTAAAAAAAAGAACCAAAACGAAACATGAATAGGAGCTGAAACCTTGAATTTTAAAACGTTGCTCTTTTCCCATTCGCAGAGCTGAATTATCCATTAAACTAAAGTTTATTCTATCCTATAGATATTTTGGATCCTACACAAATAATATGATTTTGATTCTGATAGGCTCAGAGTACCCCTTAAATTATTTCAAATAAATAAATTATTATTTCTGTAGAGTATTTAGGTATTCAATAAGTAGATTCAAATCATTGAATCAAATTTAATATGAAGCAGACGCCAATGTTCGAAAAGTAGAATTTTTGATGTAATCATGACTCGATTACTACTAAAATTGCCCACGGTAGCCGAGTGGTCATGATCGTAAGCTCGTGACCAGCGTTTTTTTCTCAAATGATAGGTTCTAGTCCAGATTTCTCAAAAGGTCTACTGTTAAGTGGGGCTGCTGCACTTCAAATCTGACGAGGTTCTAAGTCTTCGCACTGGCGTGGTGTGGAAGTTTGGCGAGTGAAATTCCAGTTCAAGTGTCGTCCTCGTCACTTGACCGAGATTCAAAAGTAATTAAGTCCATCTCCAATAGCCTTCGTGTTGCTTTTTATTGCAGCGTTAATAAAACAATTAATCAATCAATACTATTAAAATTAGATCATTAATGAGCGTCAGTTATGGGGGTTGCTGAGGATACTATGCACCGGGCCCCCAGCATGATCAAGAGCTAAAATAATGTACTCATGCTAGATGAAAACTTGACAGTATTCCTATCGTTGTCAGTATGACGAAAAGTACATCTTATCGTAAATATTATTATTGTAGGTCTCTGAATTTCGACAATCTTCAAACTAATTCCTGATTATGCGAGCGTTAAGTTTTTGTTATTTGATTCGGGGAACTCTCTCTCTCTTCCGAGGATCTCCACTTAAACTGGACTTTTTAGAGTGTGAATGAATGTAAAGTTTATTGGCTCAAGAGCCAGATGTGGCTATGATAAGCCAAACAAGATTTAACTGTGGTCTAGGAACGAAGATATTAAAAAAAAAAAAGACAAAAATTGGTGGAAAAGAAGAAGGGTCGAAAATAGAGACGGATCGCTAGGGTAACCCCAGGTCGCGTCCCCCGTGTTTACCAAAGACAGTAAACCCCATGGGAAAGAAAAAGATAACTAGGGAGCCTCTATCACTAGTCCCCGAGGTCCTCTGATATAATCACCAGGGGCAAGGTGCCCGTCTACATCCCTAGACGCTGGGTACCCATTTTAGTCGCCTCTTACGACATGCATGAGTTACAGTGGGACTTTTCTATCATTCCCGGTCGCCACATGGGTCCTGGGCATTTTAGAAAAAAATCTCAACACCATATGAAACTACAATCAATATTAGGTATGTAAATTTTGAAGAGAAAAGAGTCATTTCTAGGGTTCTATAAATGAGTCATTTCTAGGGGTTATTGTGAAGTAGCTGATATTACTGGAGATTTGTTAATACAAATTTGTAATGTCCTATGAATTAATTGTAATTTTTACAATTAATTGCTGCAAGTTATGATAATACGGCGGTATCCGAAACTAAAAGTCAATTGGATTCAATGCAAGAAATGTCATTTATTTTATGTTTAATATGATTTGCAATATTGTCCAAAATTAACACTATCAATGAACTATTTCCAGCAAAAACAATTGTTCGTTGCTCGGCTTTTAATTTAATCAACAAAATTAAAACTAAGATCCAAAATTTAAGAAAAAAATTTAACATATTTTTAGACGAAGCTCAGTACTAGCACGAAATTTGAATATTTCAGAACATTTTCCTGAAAAAAGAAATTCGGGGGGAAAAATAACTTCATATTCCGAAAGAGCAGAAGATGAAGTTATAGGAGACCCGGTGAATTCAGATGTTATTTTTAACACTGTAATTGTACAAATAGAATACAGAAATTAAAAGGATACCAAATATTATTATTTTTATTTCAAATTAATCATTGATATAAAAACTTTAGAAAAATATGAATCAGAAAAATGTTCCAAAAACTTTGTTAAATTTTTGCAACATATTGTTGAAAAGCTGTACTGCAGAATGAAGTTCGTGAAGCATAAATGTTGCTAATATTTAAATAATCATCATCTTATAGAATTGCTACAAACGGCTTTAATAAATGTTACGCAAAATTTGAAAGATTTGATCAAATGTTTTTTTAAATTTTATATATTTTTTTATTAATGCATATTATTAATGCTTTCTGTATTTGCTTGTTCACAAAAATAAGGTTCACAAAGTGATACATTTTCTTTTTTGTAAAAATTATCTTCTTTTAATATTCTTATACTTCAGAGTCTGATAAATGAAATGAATTGTTTGATTAAAAGGAGAGAAAAAATGAATTAAGACGGCTCAAAATCAATAGCCGGATTTCCTTGCGTATTCAAAAATATAATTTACATTCTGATTAAAGTATTAATTCAGAAGTATTTATTGTTAAGAAGATAAAAATATAAATCAAGTGCTATTTAATCAATTATTGTTGTTTTAACATTGAAAATACGAATGTAATTGCACATTTTTTTATGAAAGAGGGGAATTAAATTATCACTTACTGAAGGAAATTTGAAATTATTTTATAAGACGCGATCGGGAGGAAATAATTTGTCAAATTGAGAAAAATTAATTAAACCGGAGAATCTTTACTTAGAGGGGTTGAAGGTTTTTTTCGAAACGTGCCAAGATCGCCAAAAAGACATTTAAAAGCTTAAATAAAATGCTTTTAGAAAATCAGCAAATAGTTTGAGTTTTATCGAAAGTATGATTACTTAATAAACAAACGTGGGGAAAAAAATTAATTTACCATTTACTTTTGCCAATCTATTTCTGTAAAACTAATTCTGTTTCTAATAAGGTATCGGCACCGGTCAGCGCATCATCAATATACATATCTCTTAATACAACTGATGCTCCTAATGGAAAATTCTCTGATTCATCTAAAGCTAATTGTTTTAGCGTTCGAGTAGCCAAGTACGGAGCGCTCTTTGTTCCATAGGGACAGTAGTCAACTCAAAAAGTTTTTATAATTTTTCTTTTTAATTAAGTTTATTCATCCTCTATTGCGAAATAAAATTACTCGTTGTACCACCAACGAGAATTTAGCCGGGGTGTCTTTAGATTTGGGGCACTGGCTGGAGAAGTGGCTTTCGCCGCATTTTAGGCATCGAGGGGAACGGGAGCAGAATTTCGAATGGTGAAAAAAACATTGGCATCTGTAACATTGATTTGGTACAACCCTTTTTTTCAATGGTTCTATTTTAATCTTTAGGTAGCCAATGTGATCTACACTAAAGATTTCAGCGTTTTTGGCGTTTTTAGGCACTTGTATCAAGAAAAGTGGCATAGCCATATTTGTTTTGCGAGATTTCATAACATGACAGGTTTCCACCTGCCAACCATATGAATTTAGCTCATCTATTATGATTTTGGGTTCAGTGTCAACAGGGAGTCCCCTGATGACAAATTTAGCTAATTTTTGGCCAGGAAGCTCATATGTATGAGCTTCGATCTTATTTTCGGCAATATGTCTTTGAATTGTTCGGTGGGCATCAATGGAGGTAGGAAATAGCTTTAGGTTGGATCCGTTTATTACGCTTTTTTCCTCAGTGATGCTATTAATTTTTTTTAATAACATCATTGGGGTTGAATACTTTAGTTAAAACAAGGGGGGGGGACTTTGTTGGTGGGAGAACTTTGATCATCCATAGATTCCTCTATTTCAAGTTGACTGAATTGATTGGATAGTGGTGTAGGTGCGGTGGAGGGGGGGAGTGGATGTTTTGCTATTGGTCGATGGTGTAGGTGCGGTGGAAGGGGGAGAGATAGTGTTGCTAGTGTTGGGTTTGAAAGTGTAATGGGATGTAACATCCTTGGCTTTGATTTTTTTACGGCGACTGACCGTCACAAATCCATCGTCGCGTTGAGTTTTATTGATTTCATCTAAAATTTCCTTACGGATATTTTCTTTAAGGTTGTCCATTTCATTAGTCATGGACTGTCTCATCTTAAGAATGTTTTCTGACTCAAGCGAAAGCTTGGCGATGGTGGCATTTGCCTCATTGAATCTAATTTGTAGATTTTTGCGGTATAGGGTGTGTTCAGTATTGAGTAGATTTTTGTGTTGGATTAGGGGTAGGGTTTCCTCTGATCCAGGAGCATTCAAAATATTAGCAATTGTTTGACTAAAGATTTCGTACTGATGCGGAAGCAAAAGCGAAATAAGATTGTTGCATTGTTCATTATTAAGCAAAGCAAGCGAGCACAGGCCAGAACTTACCTCCACAGGCAGATTGTTTCACTTGTCATCATGATTTGGCCACCAAAATTCGTCATAGTAGGTTCCGGACCCTTTCCAGGCGGGGATCTTGATTTTTTTTTTTTTACGAGTTCAGTAAAAAGTTTTTGTTTTGGAAAAAACAAATTTTTTTTCCTTATATATGATATTATTTGATTTCCGATGCAGTAAAATGCTATCGGTGATTGAAAAAGTTTATAAAAAACGCAAAAAACGGCGAAAAACGCAAGAGCGTATGACACACAACCTCTTCCTAGGTCTACCTCTCTTTCCGTAGAGAAGCTCCGACGGGAATGTCCCTCTTGTTTCCAAAAAATAACTTTTCTCTTACAGTATAAACAACTTTCCCCTGCTCTCAAAAATTCCTCTTGTGTCGTTAAATTCACCCCTCCGTTATTTATTGTTTCGAAGCGGGGTCATAGGAGAAAATTCACCATTCGAAGGGCAACGAACTCTTTCCGTTCTCTTCAGAAGGTTTATTTTAGAGAAAAACATGAAGAAAAATGATGTTTCTTGAGGCAGCATGCACAAAGGATTTTTGATTTTCAAACATAACTTTATTGAAAGCCAAGCAGTTAAAACAAAGGGAATTATTTTTTAACTAATTCTATTTTTTACAGGTAATTGATTATATTTGTGTGGTTATTTACTTAAACAATGGATTTCAGATTTACATATTTTGAATACTTAACATCCGAAAAAAATGTTCTAGTCATGCCTCTATTATTATTTTTGCGGTAAGAATTAACTCATTTTATAACTACTTTTCGTAGTTACAGAAGAAAAGAGCCCAGATCACTAAACAATTATTTTATTACAAGGACAACACATTTGTAATTTACATACATAGTAGAAACAAAGAGATATTGAGCCGAGTATGCTCCGAGGGATTTCCCCGTTAATGCGCACAATTGTTTTAGTGCTCCGAACACCTTGAGTTCATATGCTAAACTGAATGCGTGACGCAGTTATTGCAGAGGGCGTTGCAGGATTGAGGGGAGAGGAAATACATTGGTTACATCCTCCCCCTCTGGTTCCACAGTCGTCCCGACAAGGAACCAGCAGTCACAGTTTTCCTAGGTCTACCTCTCTTTCTTAGTGGCAGAATTGGGGCATTGGAGCGTCCTTGCTCAAACGCTTTCAAGGCAGAAGTGTGATACACTCCAAGAGATGTAGTTGGATTTTCCAAGCTGGAAATTTCATATGTAGTTGGAGACCTTCGATACATAATCACATAAGGTCCATCTCTGCGTGGGAGGAACTTGGAAGTTTTTCCTTTTTCAGCACTACTCATGGGGTGTGAGGTGACATAGACTTTATCACCTGGATGAAACAAAGTTGCTTCACGTCTTCTCTTTTCAGCATAATGTTTTCTTTTATCTTGTTGTTGTTCAGCAACATCTTTAGCTTCAGCTAAGAATTGGGAAAATTTCTTGAAGTATGGAGTAATTTCTGCAACGAAATTATCGTTTTCGATGACAGCACGAAGATCATGCGTGACATCGTCGGTCGTCACAAAGTTCTCTTCCAAAATGCAGAAAAGCTGCAGTTTTACCAGTGGTCTGGCATTTGGCTGTATTCAAGGCAAATCTAATTGATGGCAACTTTTCTGACCAAGAGTTTTGCTTGTCGTAAACCAGGATGGCAAGACGAGGCTTTAGGTCTCTGTTCTTTCGTTCCACGGGGTTTGCTTGTGGATGGTAGACAGGAATCAAAGATTGTTTGATGTTTAGAAGGTAACAAAGCTGTTGCATTACAGCTGACACAAACTGTGTACCATTATCACTTATGATACGACGAGGGATTCCGTATCTTAGATGGACTTCTTCAAGGAGTGTTGTAGCACACTCTTTGGCAGTTGCAGATGGCAGGGCAAAAAGTTCCACCCATTTTGTGGTGTAATCTTCGACTATAAAGATCCACTTTTTACCATCTTTACTTTCCGGCAGGGGGCCAAAAAGATCAATAGCTAGTGTTTCAAAACGTTGGGATGAAACTGGAGTTTGCAGAAGACCAGCAGGTTTCTGGTTGCTAGCTTTGAATTTATTACATTCAGGACAGTTTTTAACGTAATATGTAATGAATTTCCGCATGCCAGTCCAATAATATCTTTTCGATATTCTGTTGAACGTTCCTTCAGCACCATAATGGCCAGCTGTTGGAGCATCATGGTGATCTTTAAGAATATGTTCTCGTTCCTGTATAGGAACAACTAATTGAGCGTCTTCACTCTCAGAATCTGGAGAGTATCTGTACAGCACTCCACGATTCATAAGATAGCCACGATCAGTCCAGTTGGAATAATCAGTTCCTTTTTCTGGTGATTCAAAAGTGTCGATGATTTTCTTCTATTCATCATCTTTCATCTGTTCACTTCGTATGTCTTTCGAGGATCGAGCTGAGATATCGATAGTTATCGTGCAAATTTCACAATTTGGCTTCTTGTGAGTACAACTAGGGTGTGATAACATGTCAGCTAACACATTTGCTTTTCCAGGAATGTACTCAATCTTTAAGTTGAAACTTTGAAGTTGCAAAGCCCAACGGGCTAACCGTACAGAAGGCGATTTCAAACCCATTAACCATTTCAGTGGTTGATGATCTGAAGCAATTGTGACTTCAGATCCTTCAACATAACCTCTGAATTTATTGAGGGCCCAAACTACGGTGAGTGCTTCTCGTTCAGTGGTTGAATAATTTCGCTCCGCTGAAGTAAGCAAATGGCTTGCATATTCAATGGTGTGTTCTTCTTCACCTGAGCCCTGGAGCAGGACTGCTCCGATTGCGTAATTAGATGCATCAGTTCGTATGACAAAGGGTTTTGTATCATCCACTTGTCTGAGAATAGGAGCAGTTGTCAGACACTGTTTGAGCGTGTCAAAAGCTTTCTGCTCTTCTTCTCCCCATTTCCAAGGAGCATTCTTTTTAGTGAGATTGCTCAATGGTTTTGATTTCTCAGAGAAATTAGAGATGAATCTTCTATACCAAGAACAACTTTGCAGGAAGGATTGCACTTGTTTAACATTTTTCGGAGGAAGTATATCTCTGATAGCAGTTGTTTTGTCAGGATCTACTTGGACTCCGGAACTAGTGATATAGTGTCCGAGGTACTTTACTTTTTCACAAGCAAAGTTGCATTTACTGCGATTTGCTTGCAGTTTAAACAACAAAAGTCTTTCAAAGACTGTTTTGAGGTCATCAAGATGTTTTTCAAATGTTTCTGATAAGATAATTATGTCATCTAAGTATGATAATACGTGCATGTCTTTAAGACCACTGCGAAATTTGTCAACTAATCTTTGAAATGTGGCAGGAGCCGTTTTCAGTCCAAATGGCATTCACCGGAAACGAAAAGTTCCAAATGGGCAGACAAATGCTGTTTTGTCTCTGTCTGAAGAACAAACACTGATTTGGTGGTAACCCGATTTTAAATCAATTGTAGTCATGAAAGGTGTATGCTTCGCCGCATGAAGCAAATCGTCCATTCGAGGTAGAGGATAAGAATCAGAAACTGTCGTTGCATTAAGTTTTCTGTAATCAATGCATAGGCGCATTTTTCCATCTGGTTTGGGAACGAGCACAACAGGTGCTGCATATGGTGATTCACATTCTTCTATAATGTGTCCTTCTAATAGTGTATCAAGTTCTTTCTTTAGGAGTTCTTTTTTCACAGGTGGCATTCTATAAGGAGGTACGGAGACAGGTGGACTATCTCCTGTATTGATTCGGTGTTCAATGTAGGGAGTAGGCTCGCCCCCTGGTTCAAAGACAGATGCGTACTTCTTTAAGACTGCAACTAGTTTTTCTTTCTGCGTAGTATTTAAATATCGACCTTCTTCTTCACGAAGAGTACATAAATTGACATCTAAGTTGTCAACTGGATGTTGGTCATTGGCATGTTCACCAAAGGCAAACTGCTTCTGAGGCATGTCAGCAAAAAATCATTGTTGATTCCTTAAATCCAACATGATTCCTGATTTCTTTAGAAAGTCAATACCTAGGAGAGTTCTGTTTCTTTTTGCATTGGGTAATGCGATAAGCTCTTGGTCGAACTTCCGTCCTTCAATTTCAAGGGTTACTGTAGTGATGAGGACATCTTCTGTCGAGCGCTGTCCATCAGCAAGTGAGATACACATTGTTCCATTCCGGAACTTAGCACCTTCATCCTTCAGCAATGTATACAAAGTTTCACCAGCAATAGAGTGACTGGAACCAGTATCCGCATAAGCCTTTCCAAAAATTCCCTTTATACGCAGGTATACGGTTGGTACCGAAGTTGTAGTAACAAAACACACACACACACAGGAACTTACTTCCAAAAATTCGAATCGGGACGATTCAGTCTTAGGCTTGCAGTGCAATTGGGACACTTTGCTCGGATGAAACCAGAAGTTCCACAACCATAACACTTTACAGGAGGGCGATCTTCCTGCTGCTTTGTAGCGTAACCTCTATTATTTATTCTCGGAAAAGGCATCCTAGAGAATTGCTGGTTTCTGAATGAAACGGTGTTTTCATGTTCTGCAGTCGATGAGGCTGACTTAACCCAAATTTTATTTCGATTTTCCAAAAGTTGAGACTTCTTCTGCAATCCCACCTTCATGTTGTCAAAGCTATCCAGTTTGTCAACTAGATCACATGGTGAAATGATTTCAGACCATGTATCGATGAAATAGTTTCTGTAATCTGGAGGACATTTCTTTTTAATTTGATCTGTGATGATCAGATCCTTAAGTTTTTCGAAAGTCTCTATCTGCAGTTCAATTAACCATCCTTCTAGATATGTTCGAACTTCGAAGTAAAAGTCTTTCCAGGTACTGTTGGCGGTTTTTCTATGTTGAGAAAATAATAACCTGAATTTCTCTGCACTGAGTTTAAAGCGTTTTAGTAACATACTTTTAATATGGTCATAATCTTGAGACAATGTGTCTGGTTCTCTGGCGATCAATTTTGCGATATCGCTTGGTAGTGCACTTATGAGATAAGTGACAAAATTTTCTTTGGGAACTTTAAGGAAAGAAAGTTGTCGTTCAAATAAAGTCAAGAAGAGACCTATGTCCTCATCTTGTCCAATGTCCACATTGAAACCATAGTTTTTAAATTGCTATTTAAATAAGATAACAGAGTAACTCTAACAAATTTATTTTGCAATAAGAAACTTAATTTGGCAAGTAAAATATTAGTTTCGTAGATCTCTCGTTCTTCTCAGAATGTTCTTTAATTGCAGAATCAATGCAATTTTTTTACACAAGTCACGGATGGAATTGAATCGGTTATATTCTTTATCTTCAACAATTCTATCACTTAAAACACCATCAAAATATGGAAATGTTGAACATATAATGAGTTCACTTTTTGAATATGTTTATACAGTAGGTGATTATCCAAGCATACATAGAGGTAAATATGATTTTTTTTATTCACCTACAGAAGCTTTTATCATGGTCTGAACATCCTTCTACAATCTTTTTAACTTCCTAAAACACATCTCCATTAGTTTGTGATTATACTAATCATGAATATATTGCCTTCACATAAACACTTAGGTATATGCGAATTATTATTCTATACTGATGTGTTAAATATGTATCATTTTCTATTTTTAATACAGTATCAATTCCATTGTCTATTCGACAATGGAATTTGTGATTATGAAACGACTTACAATACATATTGGTATATGCAAGCACAAAATGACATATGACATTCTCCATAATTCCACTCTACCATACTAATTATCATCAAAATATTCAATGATAGCAGGTTCCTTGTCAGGAAATGCAACTTTAAAATTATCCATACTATTTTTCAATTTTATTGTATTCGTTTCCTCTAAAAGAACTGCCAAAAAAGCCTAAATTTTATTCCTCATTTCTAAACTAGAAACATGATTAGTTAACGGTTTTTTTAAAGCACGATGAAGATGCCATTTGCAAAGCAGGTGTTTAACCTCTACTCCAAACACTTGTTTAAAAGCGGGACCTGTTGTTTTATCATCAGTTATGATGCAATTAAGATTTTAGTTGGGAACTCTTTCTTTTATGCTGTCAAATAAACAATGCATAGTGTCCATATCTAATTTATTTGTGATAAAATGTGCAATTGGATAACCTATATTCATCAGGTATGATTAAATTCATTAAATAGGAATCATATTCATTGTTTTTGTGAGTTGAGTCAATACATAATATTTATTACAGCTTTTTACCATCATTTCTTTTTGTTCAGCTGTTTGTAAGCCAATTACTAATGAATTATTTGGCAATTTTTTTAAGCTTTAGAACCTCAAACTATAATTTGTCCTTGAATTTTATATAAAAAAAATACAATTATAAGTTTCATTACGCAATTTATTATTAATCATTTCAACCAGCATCTTTTTTATGGAGCTGTAAAAGTAATTTCAAAGAATTCATGTAATATGATAGGCTTTTTTGTTTGTCAAAAAGGATTCTTTAACAAAATAGTTATCTCGATCATTCCTCAATTTTCTGTTACCACGAGCACAATCCAATACTGTAGATTTCACGGTACCCATTCGAAGGTTAGCTTTAATAAATTCCCAACAAGTCTTTTTAATTGGTTAACATTTTATGTTTTGAGGCTTTTAATTCATGGTTATGCTTTGAAAAGGACTTAAAACTGACACTTTATCTGTTTCAAAAACAATGAATTGAGAAGGACATTCAGTTGGTGGTATTAAGCCTTTGACATATCTTCGACTAGTTTTCCCATTAAATGGCTTTGATATGAAGGACTTAAACAATGATATCTGTAATATGAGTAAACATTTGTTTTGGTTGTTTTATCACCAGTAAGTTTTTTTAAAAGAAGAAAAAGTTCTAGCACACTCATTTTCTAGTCGTGATTAAAAACTTAACTTATCTTCAAAATTTATTTCACTCGTAGTCATATTTATTCCATGAACTTCTTTTCCGAGTGTTAACGACTGTGTCAAGTACCTAAATTTACAATTACACTCAGGATGTGGACAAGGATAGGGCAAAGTTGAATTTGAGCATCGTTCAGTATGCTTCTGTAATTTTGATAAATATGAAAAACTTTTTAGATAAATACTACATTCTAATACTGCTTTTTTCCCTTCTTGACCGATCCCTTTTTTGTCATTCTTATTTTCAATTGCGGTATATATATCCTTCGCAGATTTTACGGTGATTAGAAAAAGATTGTAAAGTAAAATATGTATTTCTACACAATACGCAGCATTTTGAATATTCATAATGAACAAGAGCACCTTCAATGTGACTTCATCTTTTATAAATACCATTGTCACATTTATTCAACATTTCATGTACGTTATCGCAATCAAAACCTTCCTCCTCGTTTAAAATATTGCTTTCAGCTATATAAATTTTAAAACATTTATTCTGGACTTTTGATGAGTGTATATACGTATAATACTAAAGATTCACTTACCTTATATTTTTGTAATTGGTCTACTTCGTTCGTCCATTTTGATCCCTGGGAGAAAAAGAAAAACAATAATCTCGCAAATATGTTAAAAAAAACCCTGGAAATTAAATAAGCAGAAAATTAAAACACACATGAAATCAATTAACAATAAAGAACAGTGAAATAAAAATAATACAGCATTACAATTTCAAGAAAATAATTAGTATCAAATCTAGCAACCACGTACAAATATAACCTCACTACACGAAATCTTTTATTAATGTAATACAGCTTGGCTCAATAACAAGCCGTACGGTTAACTTGGCGATCTATAAAAAGAGGCTGGAAATAATGTACCAGCAACCATTGAAACGTTGCCACTCAAAAAAACGAGCATTACACGTCTTAATTCGTTCCTAAGACCTGTAAAAATTGAGAATTACCTGTACCAAGAAAATTAAAAAAGTTTTTAAAATGTTTCTGGCAACACCATGACGGTTAGGAAATCTTTTGTTTAGAAATGTCTCGTGCTGCGTAATTTACGCTGTGAATCATATTAGATATGGCGTCTATACTTGATATGACAGTAACTTCGGATAGCGAAGACGATGTTGATTACGAACCTCCAGCAAATGTAGCAGATAGTGATTCTTCGTGTGATGAAAATGTTAGTGATGATGATTTGAATTCTGAAGGCAAAAAGACGAAAAAAGGAAATGAATCTGTCAAAGATAGAAACCTGGGGAAGATAACAGAGACATCTGAAACTTTACCAGCAGTAGACGAAAAAAAGCGTGCCAACGATTTATGGGCTAGCTTTTTAAGTGATGTGGAATCTGCACCTCCCAAAAAATCAATTTCAATACTATCTAATAATACCATCAAACCAGATATTCAGAAGGAAAGTGAAGCAAAAGATTCAAAAGCAGATACTGCACCTGTATCCAAGATATTTGAATTTGCTGGAGAAACATTTGTAGTGGATAAAAATTTAAATTCTGTAGATTGTAATACTGCAAAGGTGAATACTTCAGAAGATGTATCATCTGAAACATCGGTACCCATTCCTCAAAAGCGTGGTCTCGGGTCAGTACTTGATACAATTTTGAACAAAAAACAAAAACTGAGTGTTCTTGAAAAAACACGTCTTGACTGGAAGTCTTTCAAGAAAAATGAAGGCATTGAAGAAGATTTAGAAAAGTTTAATAAAGGAAAGCAAGGTTTTATTGAACGGCAAAGATTTCTTCAGAGATCAGATTTAAGGTCTTTTGAAATAGAAAAAGGCATGAGACAAGCTACGCGAAAAAAATGAATTAACATTCAAGAAAGTAATCACAACTCTTTCATCACCTTATTCATGAATCAGAATATCTTGTATTTCTTTTTATTAATCAAATAGTTACTTAAATTTGCTCGAAATTTACAAATTCATACTGAATACCATGTTATCAATGATCAATAAATGTTACAACTATGTTTTAAAATTGTATTCCTTATATCAAGGTTTTTTAGAAGTTAAATGAATCATGAGAAGTGTACAATGAGTAGTTATTTGTGTTTTATTGTGAATATAAAAAAATTATACAAAGATTATCGATATCTTTTATTTTATTTCAAGGTAAGTTAGTTTTATAAATCGATTAAGTACATTAAGATCTTATTTTTGGGAGATTTTAAGACATTTTACTTTATCTACATATGCATTTGAAATTTCTACATCCATATGGTATATAATGTTTGTGTATGTGCATATTGTTCAGCAGTTAGTAGTTTAAAATAACTACTCAAATCCTTTATCCAATAGCTCAAATAATACATTTATAAGATTATTATTATTTTGTCTCTTGTTTCCTGGTTGATTTTTAAAAACTGGGTTACTCACACAACTGATTTAGCTCATTTAAAATTATTTCACCACATTTATAGGGTATGTTATAAAATTTGAAAGGACTTGTAATAATTCAAAAAATTAGAATTATGATATTTCTTGGGGTTTTTTTTTTTTTTTTCAATGAGTGAAGAAAAACATGAAATATCTCAACAAGTGATCTGAATGAGATATTTCAATGACTGAAACAATGTCTTCTATCATTGTACCCTTTTTTGGGAGTAAGCCTGATGATTTTATGCATTCCTGAAAATATTTGCCTCTGTATATTTTGTTTACATATACATTGTTTAGTTCATTCCTGGTGACTTATTTTGAATTTAATGCATATCATTTTTATAGTCTCGTTCAATTTAATGGTTTTAAATATGGTGTTCATTAGTATGGTTTCAAAGGCAACTGCTTGTAATATATATTTTGAGTTTCCTTTCATATATATATATATATATTGATTATTGAATAAAGGTGGACATATATATGATATGAAGCAATTTACCCTACTGCTTTGTTTATTTATGTATAACCAGTCAATTGCAGAATAATTGAAATATCATTTATTTTAACTTTTTTTCTTACAAGTTTATAAGGTTTGATAATTCACTAAAGGAAAAAAAAAAATCACATTTTTTTTGGATTAGCATGTTCATATGTATTATCATTTTTTTTAGACTGAAGAAGAAGCCTGAACACAATCAATTTTAACCTAGCTTAACCCTTTCACAGGCACAAAGTTGAAATACACATTTTATGATAAAAATATTTTTCCTACCCCCTATAAACATTATTTGGTCATAAAAAAAATTTCAGATCAGTGTTTTTTCTAGGGGGTAGCTAGACGTTATAACCACCACACACTTAACATATTTAGATTACCTGTTATGACAAAGTAAACTATATCATACAATTTTTTAAGAAAAATTAATATGCATGCATATAACAATTTTAAAGAAAATTAAATAAAATAATAATTACAGTGAAATCTCTGTACAATATGTACTTTTATCGCTGTATTTACTAAAAGATATATTTAAACTATCCATATATTCTAAGATAATGTCCATATTTATGTTGTGCCCATCCGTATTTTACATAGTAGTTAATTTTACTGTGGAAATAAATTTGGTAATTAATAAATTTCTCTAGCTTATTTACTATGGAATTTTTAAAGCAAGTAGGACCAACTGCTTGAAGGCATAGTATTACGTTGCAGGTCTAGCACAGACATTGAGAATGATGAGCGTCTTTTCTTGTGCTGCAAAGAGCACATCTTCTGTGTAGACCATCTTATGTTTGGGTGGATCTTAAATTAGTGTACTTCTTGGTAGTTGGGAAAAATTCAAAAAGGCGATAAATTGCCAATTTGGTAACCCATCCAAAAAAGTCGTAAAAATCTTGTTTTTGTGGTAACCCTACTATGAAAGGGATCTCGTTTCTATTTTGATGAATGATTTATTCTATTTCTATATATTTTAATTCTTATTTATATTATATATATTTTAATTCTTATTTATATTATACTATATATATTTAAATTTTATTTCTTATTTATATTATACTATATATATTTTAATTCTCAATTATATAATATTATACTATTTATCTTTGATTTATTTTAATTGTTATTAATATTATATTATTTATATTTAATTTAATTCTTATTAATTTTTATTTTAGTATTAATTATTTTTTTATTATATTTTATTTATATTTGATTTATTCTAATTCTATATATCTATATATTATATTTCTTATTAATATTATATTTATTAGTTATACTACTTAATTATATTATTTTTTAATTTATTTAGTTATGTTACTTAATTATTTTACTTTTTAATTTATTTATTACTAATTTAATTAATGCCGAAGAAAGCATTGTGAATGATGATATGTTTAGAGATTTCCTTCACGCGATCGTCATAGTTTACCCGCCTGATCACAGACATCCCTCCATCAAGGTTAGTGCTTTTTTCACGTTTTTTAAAATTATTTTCATGTTTTCCACAAATGCTGATTTGCTACGTTTTTTTGTCTTTCGGTCATAACTTCACTGTATTTTCTTACCTTTTTTCAACATTTCGTAGTTATGTTATATATAAGTATATTTCAATATATATAAGTATATTGAAAAAAATCTTATATTTATTTTAAATTTATTTTATACAATCTTAAATATATTTATCTAAGTTTCATTGGTTTAAGTAAAATTAAGATCTACCCTATTTCTTATTTTAATGTTTGCCACAAAACGCTGATTTAATACGTTTTTTGTCCAATGGTCAAAACGCCATCTCGATTCCGACTTAAGACTTTGAGAATTTCGCATTTGGCGCGATTTTAAAAACGTGCCAAGAAGTATGCTAAATTAGGAATTTACTTTATGTTCTTATTCGGTTATAGCAAGAGCCTCATGTATAGCTAAGCACTATCTATACATTGTTTATTAAATTTAAAATTTTCTCTTATGATAAAAATTAAATGTGCAATATTCTTATAAATGTATAATTTTAATTAAAAAAATTTAAAATATCTACATAAGTAAAATATTCAGAGTATCATATATGCCTCAATAAAGCATGAACATTCTGAACAAACAGAAAAACTATACAGAAACCAACACCTGTCTTTTGCATGTTGGAAACAAGGTTTGTTTATATTTTCCCACTCCCAACAACCTCGCAAGACCAAATTCATCTCTCTATAAGAGGACATTATTGGATAAATAGATGTTGTGCTGTCATCTGTATTAATTTTTATGCATTTCTGTTTCAATTAAGACATGTGACTAGAATATCTATCCACTGCCCGCTTAAGGGAAAATTCGTTTTTATGTGGCTAGATATATTAGCCACCACCTGCAAAAAGGTTAAATATTATAAAACACTTGTGAAAGATAAACATTTTCAATATTTCATATAAGCTACTAAATATTTTGTGTGATATATCTATTACAATCAAATAATACATCCTTCAAAAATGAACCCTCATCCAAATTTAATGCATACTTAATCCTCTTCTCATTTCTAACTATAAACATCTTGTCAAATTATTAATTTGCTTTTTTTTTCTTATGTTTATTATATTCTAATAAGATGTCTAAAATGTATTGATCTGTTAGTGAACTTTCATTTATTTGTGTGGTAGCTTGTCCTATTTCAGAACAAAGTTTACAGTATTCATTAATTACAAACCTTGTTTTAAATTATATATATATATCAATTTTCAGAGTTTAAAGCGAAGGTCTCAAGATTTTTAACGATTGAAAAACTTGGTCATTTAGTTCAGATCATAAATTTTAAAATGCAAGTCTTGAATAAATTTTCTATGTGTATAGCATTTTGTTTTAAAATATATACACAGTGAATTCTGCCAAGTGTGAAATTGTCTGGTAAAGTTTTTCTTTTTTTTTTTTTATGTGCATAGTTGAAAGTTGATAAAGCATGTAAAAACTGAATATAGAAAAATGTACTCATTATGGAGTTCATAAGCCTTCACATGTAGTATATATCTCATCATAAACATAAAAGGTGTACTGTTTAATTAGCTTGATGCAGGCAGATTGCCAAGTTCTAATGCTGTTTAGCCCACACTCTTGGCGACAGAAATATTTGTTCAAGAAAAATTATATGTGACAACCCCTGCTTTTCTGTTCAGGCATTACTATTATACATGGCAATCCTACATGTTTTACTTCTTTATTACTAAGTTCAGTGCTTGTTTTGGTTTGGGGTGAGAGCCTATGTTCAAATTTTGTAAGGTTTTTATTTTGTCTAGAGCAGGTTTGAAACTTTTGCTAGTGACATATGCATCTAAATTGGGTGTGCAATTTTTTTTTTTTTTTTTTTTTTTTTTTTGATATTTTTTATATTTTTTCTGATACCAATGGTGGTGTTAGAAGAAAGATAATCTTTAAAAAAGATAAGATATTTATTTAATATGTTTGATGAAACCTAGAAATTTGAACGACCAGAAATATTTGTAGAAACACATACATCTAAATTCATAAAAATGATAAGTTCTTAAAACATCTCTTAGATCCATCAGCAAAATAGGTTAGTCAAACTTTTTTCGTATTCTTTTCTTTTAGCTCTTTTGAAATATGCCTCTTTCTAATATGCCATTTTTAGGCAAGTTTTATTTTATTATAAATATTAAATATCTGAGAAATTTGTTAATGTAATTTTTATTTTTATCTGGAATTTCTTTAAACTTATTTTGAAAATCTCCAAATGGTATTTTATGAGATTCTTGAACAACAATTAAATCAACACTGCAAGCTAGTGTAATTATTAAATTCATACTTTTTCTAAAAATCTATTATGTTTCACATTCTTCTAGAGGACTGGGCAACATTTTTAAAATACATTTTGATGGGATGTAAACTACAGATGAATTAATTTTATGGGTTATGTAGTTGTTATAATGTTAATATTTTGCGATTTGCTGGCAAGAGTGATATAAAAGCTATGACTGGTTTTGCTTCTGGTTTAATAGTTATGAAAGTGAATGAATTTAAATTCGTGAAAATGATTAGAAATTATTAAACATTAATGGATATGCAAGCAAAATAGGTTAGTAAAATTTGTTCCTATTCTTTCATTTAGTGCTCTACAGAGCTTACGTGATTGGCACTATTTCAAAAATTGATGACTTTCAAAACCATGCCAAGGATGCGAGCTAATGTTGAAAGGTGGTAATACTAATTCTCGTAGCTCCACTTCCATTACTTCAAATCTGATGTATGGAAGTTAATCCAATTGGGTACTACTGTATAGCTATATAAAAAAATTTCTGAAATTGAAGTGAAAATATATATGACAGTATGAAATTATGTGAAGAATGGGAGTGTTGTAAAAACAAGATGTTATTGCTTTTATATCATTATTAATTAATGTTGTGTTTAAAAAAACTTGCTACCATTTCCTTTAGCTAAATAGTAGTTTTGCCTAATGTTGCCACTACCTGCAGGTGAAATATCGTTAAATACAACCATTTCTAACAATAAGTAACCTTTATTTGTGCGTCATCTAAAGTGTCTGCATGGCAAGATTTGAGCCCTGCTAACTGAAAAATTAAGTTAAAGTCTGCCCAAGCTTAAGAAAGCCCATTACCGTTTCTGTAGCCTTTTGTCCTGGGGTGCTAAATACTAGTTAGTATCCAAGCTGAGTGGCTTGTATTCCCAGATAACTTCCCATGCAAATTTGGTACTAATTTATCGACCATTGAGGAATAAAGGGTTGAGTTGAGCTATAACCAGCTATCCAAAGTAAAGCTATTGGGAATTGAATCTGGGTTGGCAGTGCTCACAGTTAGATAGGATAACCACTACTCCACTGTAGCCGCAAACTGAAAAGTACCAAGTAAAAATCAAGTTTTAAAAGTTAATAGCAAAGAATTAAGAATTTGATTTTCATAGTTTGAATAGACTTTCCTGTGTGAAAAAAAATATTTCCGTAATATATGGTGAATGACATTTGCTCTTTTTTCCAAGTCCCTTATCCTGAAGTTTAAATTAACAAAGCATAAAAAATTGCGCTGCATTTCAAAAGTTCCTGGAATCAGCTTCAAATGAAAATCTATGGAAGTTTTAAAAGATTTATGGGTTCTGAAATGTAATGTTTGAATTTATAAGGGGATATAATAAACCTATTATGGACTGATAACGAATAATTAAGAAAGATTTTTAAAAACCCAGAATCAGAATGTCAAATATTTAAAAGTAATTAAGTATTGTGCAAGTTGTACTAAAGTGAACTTATTATCAATAGCTATTAGCAATTTAATCAAAATCAAGAGGTTATCTTTTGTTTGTAAAATGTTTTAAATATGTAAGGGTTAAAGTGAAGTATCCATTGGCGAAAACAAATTGCCAAAGTAGTGATATGTAAGAAAAGACATCAAAACTGAACAGTAAACTGAAGAAAAAAGAACCAATTCTAG
>BMAW01015465.1:207-34369 GCA_019974015.1 Nephila pilipes | reverse complement strand
AGAACCTTCGATGGAAAAACTTGAAATGTATTACAACAGATGGAGGCAAAAACATGAGTGGGAAAGATAAAGGAGTGGTCGCTCTTGTGTCAAAGGCTGTAGAAAATGACGGTGGTTCAAAACCAATAGTCTTACATTGTATCATTCATCAACAGTCTTTGTGCGGAAAATGTTTGGATATGTCTGAAGTTCTGAAACCAGTCATATCAACTGTTAATTTTATCAGATCTTTTGGGCTGAATCACCGACAATTCGTGCAATTTATTGAAGAGATTGGAGAAAATGACTTACCTTATCATACTGCCGTACGTTGGCTTAGTTGTGGGAAAGTCCTTCAGCGCTTATTTGAACTTCGAGCAGTGATCGAAATTTTTTTGAATGAAAAGCATCGCCCTCTTACTGAATTGCAAAACAACGCATGGCTGTGGAAGTTAGCATTCTATGTTGATTTGACAAAACATGTGAACGAACTGAATTTGAGATTGCAAGGAGAAAACCAGCATCTTCCTGATTTATACACTAATATCAAATCATTCCGGAAGAAATTGATACTGTTTCAATCACAACTACGAAGTAAATGTTTTTCACATTTTAAAACATGTGAAATATTCAGCCACACCACTGAGACCGAGTTTCCTATCGATTTTGCAATCGAAACTTTGAGTGCTTTGAAAATAAATTTTGATACTCGTTTCTCGGACTTTGATGCCATTGCGAATCAAATTAAGATTTTTCAGAATCCTTTTGATACTGACATTGAAACCCTAGCCCCGGAACTTCAAATGGAAATGATTGATCTACAGTGCAGTGATATAATTAAGAACAAATATCAAAACTTATCTTTGTTGGAATTTTATAAGTGTCTTCCACTGACACAATTTGATAATTTGCATAAATTTGCTCGTGGGCTGTTTTCTGTTTTTGGTACTACTTATTTGTGTGAGAAGACCTTTTCCAAAATGAAGTACACAAAAAATGTTTACAGATCTAAATTAACTGATGAGCATCTTAAATCTCTTTTAATAATTGGTACAAGTAAAATTAGTCCACAACTACAAACTATTGTCAGTGGAAAATCTCAATTACATAAATCTCATTAGTATTTCATATGTCATTATGCTTGTTATAAGTTATTTTTTCATTTAAAATGTATAAAATGTTAGTTGGATTCATTTCAATAATTTGTTAGTTAGTATATAGTAACCTACAACAATGTTATGAGTAGTTAGCCCATGACCATATCAATGTAGATGTCATATTAATAATTATTCTACATAAAAATAGATTACTTCAGTAAACTAAATTTAATTTGCTATAAAAAATAAATATGTTCTCTAGAAGGAGTTTTCTTTCAAGTATGCTAGCTCTCCGCGGGCCGGACAAAATCTGTCCGCGGGCCGGATGTGGCCCTCGGGCCGTAGTTTGGAGACCCCTGTTCTAGACGAATGCGAAAATGCTTGAAAATATTTTAGGTGACACTACACCTTCAAAATACAATCTTTGGTCCATATATCATTTTTTTAAATTTCGATCCCATATAAAAATTCAATCTTTTAGTTTTAAAAATCTGTTTAAATTTTGTTTCTGTCTTATTCAAAAACTGAGTTTTATAGTTGTTTTGACATTACTTGATCAAGAATTTCTAGGACAGGAAAGGTTCTAAAAACGAGATTTTTCAATACTGCAAAATACAATATCTCAAAATGTCATGCCTCACTGAGCCTGAAATTTTATATGTATGTTTTTCAAATACTGAAACATAGAATATACTACTCTTGAAATTATATATTGAAATTAGGTGAAAATTACGACTTTTATAGAAAACTTCAGTGCTCAGAAATCGATCTACTATACTATCCTACGTAAGTGTTATTATCAAAAGAATAATTTATTCTCTAGATGAGGTTACAATCTATATTATTCAATCTTGAAAATGTGAATATATTTATTTTCTTTTGAGTTACATGTTTTGAGTAAATTCTTACTTTTTACTTATATTTGAATAAAATATACTTTTGACATTAAATCTACACTAACAAAATTTTTGTGGTTGTTTTTCTAATTTTAGAGCCCTATAACGTCATAAACTAATCTTTGTAAGCAAAATTTAGGTTAATTAAAAAACAAATTCTTTGAAGATGTACTGCTACATTAAATAATATCCATCACTTATTGTTTATCCAGTTGGAAATAATCATTATAATCATTTTATAGGTAACTGCCCTTCAATCGAAGAATGTAATGAATATCGTTTTGAATTATATGGAGTTTTCTTCTTATTTTTAGCTTGTGGGTTTCTTGTTTTTTTCCTTCTTCTAATCCGCACTTTTCTCTCTCTCTCTCTCTCTATTTTGGGATCATATTAAAAACACCGTGTTTTATTTTCTATAACCACTGATTTCCAGGAGTTTGGATCGTTTTCAATGACTAAAATTATACCTTTCCAATATGAACTTTTCACTGATTTTTATTCATCGGAGGAACAAGTTTAGCTCAGATTATTTTTTTTTTGAATGCTGGAAGATAATGAATCGCTTTGTTCTTGTTCAAGGACTTTTTCATTTTTCTCATAGACACAAAGCCATCGTTTGCCACGAATTCACACAATTTTTTTAATAAACCCCAATGTCCTAGATTATCTAGGTCCTTCCGGTGTGATAAGCATTCCGGAAGGACCAAGGTATTTATAGTTTATCTCTTCCATCCAAAAAACGATTGTTCCACAAGAAAACATTTTATCGACATAAACACAATTCACCATAAAGTTGTTTCATTACTTTCGAAGTACTTTTATCACATTTTGCGTTAAATTTAATTGCATATCTTTGATCCATCTTATTAATTCATTAAAAAATCTTTTATTTGTGTTAATTTAAGAAATGTGAACACGTTTGGCAATGCTTTAGCAGAGGATAGAGGTTTATCGCGCATGCGTGGTAACACAAGACGCGCTGCTGTACTCTGAGACTTAGCGCCAATTTTGAAATTTTTCGCACACTGTGCAGTAACTTAGATCGCCAATAATCTTCTATTACCTAGCATAGTGTACCTATTATTAAATATTTTGATTATAGAATAAACTAAGAAAAATTTATTTATTTACATTCTGGTTCTTAGGCTGGAGGAAACGACATATTACATTATCTACATTCACTTACTTAACTTTTCATACAAATCTTTCGTTAAAATTGTTTGATTTCATAGTACGTATAACCGATATTCAGCGGTGTAGCCTGATGGTGTACGACAGCTACAAATAAAATACATCATGTACCACTGGTGAGACATACCGTTGCAAAGGTTTTATTATGCGTAATTATTCACTGTCACGTAAATTAATGTTAAAGAAACAAATATCGATGTTTGGTAATATATATATATATAAGAATATTAAGTGCCTTCCTCTCCAAACTTCCACATTACGTTAAAGGAAGGACTTGAGACCTCCACGCATCAGCATTGCTCCACGATAGGCCTTTAGTGGCATTAAGGCTCAAATCCACAACGGAACGAAAGACATTTCCTTCATGAATCCCAGACCATGGCCACTAATCTGTCACGGTCACCATCTCCATGTGCTGTTGGTATACCAAACATAATTATGTTACATAACATAAAATACCTCTATGGACTGCATGTGTATAGCGGTAGGAATAATAACGAACAATATGCAGTAAGGAACGATGTAGTGTGAATTATTGGAAAGTCTTTCCTTTTTCTGATGTTATATGTTAATTTATAATTCCTTTTTGGTCTAATAGGGCGTAATTCACATATGAGATTAAAAGAAAAGACGCAGTGAATTGATTTTAGGGTAACAGTACATTAGAGGGAATTGTGGAATACTATATCTAGAATTCCTTGTTTTTGTGACATGTTTCTTTTGAAATTATTAGTAGAGCTTAGATTTTTGTTTGCCTTACAAAGATAAATTATTTATTCTATAGAATCGCAAAAGTAATTTTTTTTTGATCAAAATGTTATTTTCGTCTTAGCTGAAGGTGGGTATGATATTTTAGATATATTAAGCATTTTGGAACCATTTTAAAGAAAACTGTTATGCAATATGGTTGCAAATTTATTATGCTTCCATAAAGGATACTTATGCATACAGGGAATCTAATTCCCTCCCCCCCCCCCTCTAAGTAAAAAGTAAGTTTTAAGAAATAATTTTTAAATGAAAAGAAAAAAATATTAAAATTTTCAACTTTATAGAGTAATGTAGTTTTTTTCAATATAAATACATAGAAATATCATTAAAAAAGTTGGTTCACTATATTTTGTGTATTGTTTTCTGCATTCTCTTGAGACCCAAGACCATATCCTTTGAGCAATTTCCCGCTAATTTGACATAAACAATTTAAAAAGGAATACAAAACAGTATATACAGCCGGTGTTTTTAATTTAGAAAAATGTACAATATTCGCCCAGTCCATTATAATGGACATTGGGTCTTCGTTTAGTAAAAACATTCGTTACTGATTAAATATACAACATTATTTCATTATTTACGCACTTACAATAGCATATTAGCAGTTTTAATTCAAAAAAAAAATATTTAAAAATATAATACAACTAAATTCAAACTGCTAACATACCACCTTCAATTATTGCTTTCTTCTCATCAGCCATTTTTAAATGTTTGTAGAACGAGGAACCTACCAAATAATTTCAAGTTTTGTTGAATAAATGACAGTACAGGACTATCCTATGCAACGGAGTTTCCGATCTTAGAATATAAAACTGTAAATTATTTCTCTACGTGTAAAATAAAAATGTCCAATAGAATGGGCATTGGGTTTCAATAAGATATGAGGAATAAAATATTTTGTATATTTATGGAATATTATTTTTAAAAATGGTACTTAAAAGCTAATATACCGGACAAATCATATTCACATTCAACTCAAAGGGAAAAGAAAACATTTTGACAGTAAAAAATACTTTTATAGTTCAATAAAGTCATTTTCAAGTACTCAAAAATTATAAACTCCTTGAAAACTTTTTTAAACATAAATACCACAAAAAGAAAAAGTCTTAAATTCGGTATTTTATATTTCTCCGAATGTCCTGGTATTGTTAAGGAAATATATATATATATAAGCAAAAGTGAATTGAATATGGAAGATAGTAATAAGTCGTCTGCAGTTAACGTTTCTAATGAAATGCATTTCAATAATATTTCATTTGTGTATTACAATCTCTAATTCACTTCACTGCAATTGTAATATTTATCTAATTTATCAATACGTTTCATTTTGGTTGCCAAGAAATCGCAATTTGATTTAATTCAAAATACTAAATAGTCGTTGAGGTTAGTGCAGAAAAAAATCGTGAATATCCCACAGTCGCCCAGATAACTCGTTTTATTTATCATCAAATTATTTAACTCAATTCATTAATCATCTAAATAGGAATGTGCAGAATTCTCTGTCTCTAGATCTATTCCATCTCGGCGCGTTTGTAATCTATTCTAATTTCAATAATAAAGATCAGCTTACCAGCGTACCCAGGTGCGAGTGAGCTAGTTTGGTAAGACAATTAAATTCCATGTAAACATTCGATTCCTTTAATGATCTTGCTAGTTTATCCGCATGTTCATTCCGAGAAAATTGTCGAATCTCCCGAAATCCAAAATAATTTCGGGCCAAGGTAGCCTAATGGTGGACTCGAGGCCAACGGTTTTCATCCATTCGTGGGTTCGAGTACGGATGCTACCAAAGACCCACTGTGTAGCTGGGGTTGATGCACGTTAAATCATACGTGGTCCGAAGTCCTCCTGAGGTAATACGGGCATCATGATCCCGAGACACCCGAGTGAACTTTTTCTTTCCTATGGGGTTTACTATCTTTGATAAACACGGGTAACACACCCCCGGTATTCCCTAGCGATTCTTCTCTATTTTCGACCCTCCTTCTTGTCAACCAATTTTTGTATTTTTTTCAATTTTTTCACGTCTAGACCACAGTTAAATCTTGCTTGCCACAGCATAGCCACACATGGTTCTTGTGTGTGTGCGCTAATAACTTTTACATTTACTCACTCACTGACCGAAGTTTTCCCTTTGGCGTGATGTAGAAGTTAGAATAGGGGGGTGCTATCTCAGGTGTCGTACTCTACACTTGACTGAGATTCAAAATTATGAGGACCGTTACCAATAGCCCTCGACTTGCTTCTAGAGCGACGTTGATAAAATCAAATCAAACCAAACCAAAACCAAAGTAATTTCGGATGATTATGAAAATGTGTCAGATTAAATATCTCGCTGGCATATGTATAAAAGACTTTCATGATTGAATACTGTAATTTTGAACTGTAGATATAGTCTCGTAACTATTTGACAAAAAAATAGATTTGTGATTGATTCTGTCAGAAAAATCATTTTGTGACTTTAGTCTATTTGTGATTTTCTCTTCACACACCGCGGAAACGTTTATCAATTGGAGTTACATGAAATAAAAATTTCTTCCAAACCCAAATGAAACGTGATTAGGTAAATTACATGAAGATAGAAGTAAAGTTTTGATTTTAGATATAGTTATATATAAAGAATATGCAATTAATTGAAAGTGTCGGTGCACGGCATGCTGTCAGAGAATTGTTATTTCGATTGAAATTCTTCTACTATTTTTATAGATTGAAAAGAATTCCATTAACAGTATAAAGCTGCATAGTTACTGTTCAACAGAGCTGTGAAATTCAAAACGACTGAACCGGTAAGGCAGATTTCTCACTTAAATTTTAAATTAACATTGGGCGTAAGATTAAGGTATGAGCCTACACCAAAATTCACCGAAAGTATCTTTATAGGTTTTTATTAAAGCCCACATTTTTTCGATTTCGAAAATGGCTTACATTTGTTCCTAGGGTACACAAAAACAAAGTTATAGCCCAGATTTTAAGCCGGAAGTTCAATTTAAAGCGGCCGGAAGTAGAATTGTTCGAGACTGAAACTAGATATCAGAAATATAAACAATGCATTTATACAACTGTTCATTCCTTTTTAAATGATGTGAATAAATAATAAATGTTTTTAAATACAGAATTCAGTTTTGTGTGTTTGTTTATTTATTAGGCTGTAGTTGTATCTGGAAACTATTTCTTCACTTAATTTTGATTTATCGTTTTGCTTTTTCTGGAACACTTCAAATTTTTTTTTTTTTTTTATTTCGGAAAATCCCATTCCTTAAATGTATTTCATGTATTCAAATGAAATTTTACCACAATTTTCTGAACATTTCTAAATATATTGTTAACCTCAACCATAGTTTCTAAGTGTGTAACGGTTTGTTTTGGAGCCATTTTTATTTAAAATAGTGATATATATTTTTTGTAAAACCATGTTGTATTTATAAGTTTTAGTATAATTCAGTACATTTAAGAGATATCAATTTACACAATTACAATTAGGTCACACTCTCCCTATATATATCTTGTTCAAATTTTCAATCGTTAATAAAATATTTTTTATTCATCCATTCAAGTTCAAATATATTTTTTTAAAACTTGCAGTGGATGACTCTTAATGTGAATACAATTTTTCAAATATTAATTAAATTTAACTGATGAAATTGCAGTTTAGTCCAACCACTTAGCGCGATTTCAAAAATTGCCAAACTTGGCGATTTTTTTGCCAGAACGTTAAGCCCGCGAAGTGGACCAGGGTAGCCACATTTGGTAAATTACTCCCAAATAATTCCTGTCGCAAAGGGTGGTTGGGCTAAACTGCATTCCAACCATTTAATTTACCGAATGAATTTATTTTGCCACTTAATATTGTGATTTTGTCATATGTATATATTAATTGTAATTATTTAATAAATAGTAATTAAAATAAAATTTTTCTTTGTTGACCTAAGTAGGAATTGACTTAAATCTTTTTTTATATTACTTGTTCTTTAAAACTCAGATATATGTATATTAAATATATTGTTGAAACAAAAAGTGAAATGTTTTAATTAGAACTTGTTACATAAACTTTAGCGTAAATGTCAATTTATACTAAATTTTAAACAAATACGGCCCCAATTTGAATATTAAAACGGAAAGTTCATCAAAATGACGAATGAATTCTTACCATTTTATAGGCAATTGTTACTAAAAACATAAGTGTTTCAGAAAAAAAGTGCTCCATAGTTAGGCACATACCTTAAGAGTTTAGAAAGAGCGGTTTTTTATATCCTTAAGTGATTTATTTAAACTGTTTTATTCTCATTTGTCCTCAATTAGAGTTTTGTAGCTTTTGATTCATATTATAAAAGTGAAATAAGGACCAAACGACGAATAATGACAGACTATCGCCACAATTTAAGGACTAACATGTTTTTTCCTAGTGTTCAAGCCGTAAAATTAGAATTTGTATTATTTATTTTGTAAACAAGCGAAGCATTTTTATTCATCTAAATCTCAATAAAAAATAGTAAAATTTGATATATAGGTGCTGATTTTTTTTTCCTGTAAAAAAAAGGGGGTGGGGAGAGAAATGAATGTTTGTAACGCACAAAGCGGTTTATGTCATAAAAATAAAAAGTTTGACAAAATAAATTTGTTGATTAATTATATTACGCAAAATTGATGAAGAAATTAAAAGGAAAATTGTTGCCAGAAAACCGAGCTGTTTATTTTTCACGTATGAAGAAAACAAAAGAGAAAGAAAAGTATCTGCTTACGTAAAATCATATTAATGTACGATTATAACTAAGTGCAGAAATTAGTGTTACGTAGGTTTTCTTATTTACCAGAAAGATAAAAATTTACTTTTGTTGAAATTAAGGAGTCGCTGATGGCAACAGCTTTCGGCCGTCTGTTGAATGAATAATGAGTAATTAATGATTCTAAGCATTAAACCACTTTTTTTATTTCAAAGAATTATTCTTTTTCTTTTCGCTTTAATTTTTTACAAACATTTTAGAGAAAATTTATGCCTGTCAATTTAATTAACATGATTAATAAAACTATTCATCTACGTTATTTTTTTGGAATGATAGTTCTTTTTAATTCGAAGCTAATTTTTAAAGATTGAAATAATATATTTCAATCCTGTATAATTTTTATCAGATTTAAAAATAAATAGCAATAACTCGCATTTTCTTTCAAAATGTTCTTAAATCAATCTTCTTTTTTTATAAATATCTAAGATCAAAAAGATTCTAATTCTACACGTTTATTATAAATTTTTATTTTAAATTATTTTCTTTTCACTATTGTATTAGTTAATTTTTCAACACATTTTGCAGTAATGCCTTCAGTGTTGTGATAGTTAACTTTGGAAAAAGTTACATGCTAGTTATGTTTAGCATTAGTCATTATAGACGGAAGAAGAGTTACTTTCTTTTTCGTCAATCCGTTCAATTCCATTAACATTGAGTTTATGTGTATATTTTTTGAAATTCATTCAGCGATATTTAGAAACTGTTAAAAAAAAAAAAGTAGCAATTGTATGGGAAAAGCCTTGTGTTACGTTTAGTTAGGAATATATATATATATATGAGAAAGACCTGAAAACTTCAAATACATTGATTCACCTTAATTAAAAGAGCTTATATTATTTAATGCATTCCTGATACAGAAAAAAGTAAATTTGTATCCACAAAGTAGAGGAATGTGATTATATTTTTACTGCTGGTTCATTAACATTATTTCCATGAAAACAATATGTTTCCATTCCCTGTAATATTTAAATATAAAGGATATTTATATCTTTCGAATAATATTTTCATAATGAGAGAGCAACTGCTTTAGATTGTAACATTTTGAACATGAAATGGGAAAATGTTTGGTAACCTAATGTTACCCTGTCGCCAAATTCGGCGATAATGCCAGATGCCCCTATACAAACTAGAGAGTTTTAAAACAATGTTTTAGGGATATATATTTGAGCAGTTATGAGCATGTAGAATCTACATAATCTATCTAAGAAAATGACCTAACGCAGTATTGTACAAATGGCGTTTTGAAACTCATAGGTAAAAATTAAAAGGGTTGATAGAAAATATCAAAGCAAGCCTTTTTTTCCATACAAAGTACAAGGGGAAATTAAGAGGTGAACCATTAGACGGCGCTGTAACAGAATGCAGAAAACGTGAGTTTTCTCACACATCGTCATTTCTATCATGGAATTTCAGGAGACATGGTTTTTTCATTATTATTGCAAGTCGCCACATCTCCTGGAATCTACATCATCATTCTAACCATGTATTCCAGGTGGCATTATCTTCTCCTGATTATTCTACATCGCCATGCCTTTTGAAATCCATGGTAAAAATAACGATGTGTAAGGAAACTCGCGTTTTATGCTTCCCATTACAGCGCCATCTAGTGATTTACCTTTTACTCTGCGCATGGGCATTGTAAGGTGAAAACTGCTTATTTAGATGTTTTCTATCACTACTTAAATTTTTGCCCATGAGTTTCGAAACATCTTGCATGCTTGATTTGAATTGCAGAGTTCAGTAATTATGTATACTTGGAATTAACGTTGTAGTATATTTAAATATGTGGGCATTAATTGTTTCCTGTTAAAAGGAAATTTTATATATTTACTATACATTTTTTTAGACGAAACCAATAGATTTATTCAGAAAGACCTTGTTTAATGAATGCGCAAACAATTTCTGTGTGTACCGTGAAAAAAGATCCAACTTTTTGCAATAAATTGAGATAGAATAATATTGATTAGCAAATCGAAATAATAAATACCTATTTATAAAAACGATACTGTGTATTGATTCGAATAAGGCCAAAGATTTTCTCTATGTTAGCTATTGAAAATTCATTATAATATTGATAAACATTACAGAAACTATTTCGTATTGTTATTGTATTTATATAAGTTTTATTGTACTTTTTTCCTAAATTTCTGATACAGCTATTCCTTTTGAAAATTTAAAAAAAATAATTTACAAAACTTTTGCAGAGCATTGTACATCTAAATAAAGATGAATTCTTATGAATTTCATAAGATTTCACAAATTTGGAATATAAACAATTTCACGTAATTCCAAAATTGATTTCCAGTTATTATTTTTTTTAAAAAAAAAAAAAATGTTTGATGTGCATGTTTTCGTTTCATTCGGTACTCTTTAGAACACGAAACAGCCTTCACTTCTGTTCTAACTCGGATTGGAATATTTCTCACCATTATATTGTACGAAATTCCCTTTTATTTTAGGAGATTTGATATTCCGAGTCCGTTATTTCTTTGACGGAAGTTCACCTCCCCCCCTTCCTTTTCGTTACACCGAAGAAAAGTGTGTCGAGATGGGGCAGAAGTTTGAAAAGGAAACTATTTCAAAGTCGTAAGGAACTGAAAAGCCATACCTCCATTTTTCCCTCTCCCAGTTTGCTTTTAGCAGAAAATATTTCGAATGAATGGGGATTTTTGAAGAAGAATATCCTCCACAGAAACTGCTGCACGCGGAGTTTTTCTTCCCCTACTCTGATTCGACGGTGAAATATGGAGGGGGAGGCCTAAAACATTCTTTAAAGTATATTTTAAGATAGTTTATTTGTTTTACGTGATTCGATTGCTTTTGATTTGATGAAAATGAATCTTTCGGTGTTTTTCACGCCTAGAACTTAGTACAGTAATAAAAGTATAAGTAAAAAGGTTTGTTGGTATTTTCAAACATATATTTCTTAGTAAATTTTTATTATTATTTATTTTGTTTTTGTCTTTTTTTTTTATTTAGTTTCTTATAAAAAAATTATGGTATGAATTTTTAAAAAATAATTTCTTGTTTTGTATTTTAGCTTGCAATTTTAATTCAAAAGTATTTTGGAAAACTTCGTAATCTCTTTTTCTTCTCTTTTATTGTAGTGTGTGTAGTAGTAGTGAATTATTATTCATCAGTATATATTTCTTATTATAATTTTGAAAGGTCATATGTATGGAAAAAAAAATCAGAAAAAATTTAAATACTTTTTTATGTTTTTTTAGGGATTTTTTCTAATTTTTCAAGTGTTTCAGAACTTTCTTCTTTTTTAATCGGTTTTCTTACATTCACGTTGTATGACTCGATCGAAACTTTAAAAGTTTCTTCTTTCATCTTATAACCTTCGATTGAGCTGAAATTTCCAATACACGATAAGTTTGGATGCCAATACGATAATTTTAATTATAATTAATAAAAATAATTGATTGAAATTAATTATTAATAAATTAAATGTTTCGTCATGTTTCTTGCTAAGTCATCAAATGGTGAAGGGGTCATTGATTAAACACTCTTTTCTTAACTGGAGAAATTTCAGTGAACCTATAGTTTTCTTTTATAAGAAAAGCATTCCTGGGAAGAATCAACCAATATTCGTAACTTTATCTTCGTCTTCAAGACAGGCGAATATTACTTAAAATTTAAGGTATAAAAAATTATGTTACGCAAAGTATGAAGTTTGAAAGAAAACCCATGTTTAAAAAACTCGCTTTTACCGGCTTTATTAATACGCTATAACGGTGCAAAACTTCCTACAAAATATTAATTTATCTTACTTTTCTGTAGAATCATTTATAGTATTTAAAAATATAGTACATGGAATATACAAGTTAAATGTTGTTTAGTATGAATTAGTTTCTGAAATTTCCTTTTCCACTTCTCCAAGACTCTCTAGACAGTAATAATTTAAATTCTTTTATCACACAAATGGTTACTTCGCGTGTGTATCTCCTATAAATGTTTCTGTAAGTCGATTTATTTATATTTTTCTAATTAAAAACTTTTGAAGTTAAATTAAAAAAAAGTTAGTTAAAAAAACACAATCAAAAATTATTTTACCTTAATTTCATGCCATGAAGCTAAAGAAAATTTTTAACTTTTTACGAGAAAGAAAAAGATAAAATTGATGCAAATCAGGTAACAGAGCGTGCCATGTAGCATTTATACCATAATAGTATTTTTTTAATATTTAAATTTGACTTACCTTACAGTTTTTAAAAATATTTATGATAATTTTTTTTCACGCAACTTAGCATGATTTGCGTATAGAATTATTCAAATACATTAACACAAAAATGACGTCAACAAACGTATTCACAATACTCCCATATATTTTGTTTTTAAAAATTCAAAAAAAAAATCTCATAGGAAAGGAAATTTTCATAGAATTAAAACTGTTTAATAACTTTTCTTTTTATATCAGAGATTGCGATTTATTTTGTAAGATAGTTTTTGACGTACAGATCGGTTTAAAAGTCACTTTACAATGTAAAATGTTAATAATTTGAAATTTTAGGCTTCTTTTTCAAAGAATGAAAAACAGGTTAGAAGGATTTTAATTACAATTCATGTTAGCTCGTATGTATATACTCTATAACATAAAAAAAAACGACGCACAAAGAAGGAGTTGCCCGATTGTAATAAAATTTCGTATGCAAAATCATTTAGACCGAACATCAACAGATTAAAATTTGGTGTCCAATGAATGCATAGTGGGGGCTACAACGCATCGGAATTGCGTACTCAGCAGATATATATAAGAAGCGATTTTTAATCTGATGAACATATTTTCTGTTGAATAGAGATATCTTCCAACGACTGATAAAATGCCTCTCCGCAGAATTCGAGTTCATTAAGAGCAACTGTCAGAGTTTGAAAGAGGTCGTATTATACGATTGAAAGAGACAGGTCGGGCAAATCGAAGAATTGCTCGTCGTATGGGTCGAAGTGATGCGGGGATTAGAAGATGCTGGCAAGAATGGGTGGACACTGGAAGATTTCAGCGTCATGATGGTAGTGGTCGACCTAGGACCACAACGGAACGGGAGGACAGAGAGATTATCAGATCAGCTGTCATAGCACCTGATTCTTTGTTATCAACCATTAGACGAGCGACCCGCACACTAGTGTCCACAATGGCCATTCACAGACGGCTGATAGTGCGAAATCTACTCTCGTACCGAACGCTGCTCCACCTGCCACTCATGCCTGCACACTGTCGAGCCAGATTACAGTAGTGCTTGACTCGATCAAGTTGGAATGATATTGACTGTTGACATTCTTAGTGGTGAATCCCTCTTCCAACTGTGTCCTGACGATCATCACAGACGTGTCTGGAGACGCCCAGTGCAGCGGGCCGATCCTGCTTTCATTATCGCAGCAACACAGGTCCTCAATCAGAAGTTATCGTCTGGGGTGCCATTTTCCTGATAGCCGGCCCCCTTTTAGTCGACATTAGAGGCACACTTACAGCACAGTGGTGCGACATTCTGAGACCTGTTTTACTACCGTTCATTTTGCAGTACCCTGGCTTTATTTTTCAGCAAGATAATGTCAGACCACATACGGTCCGTGTTGCTATGAGCTGTCTTACAGCTTTTCAAACATTTCTTGGCCAGCCAGATCTCTCTCCAATCGAGCATGTCTGAAATATGATGGAAAGACGACTGCATCTACCAGGGAATGTTGATGACCGACAATTGGAGCAAATTTTGTTAGAAGTACCGCAGGAGACCATCAGGGAGCTTCATCACTCTTTACTATGTCGTGTGGCCGCTTGCATCCAGGCTAGAGGTGAGTCAAGGCATTATTGAGCTCGTTACAATGTAACTCTGAAATAAATAGTTTAATTTTTCAGAAATTTTAATCATTTTCTATTCTGTACATAATTCTCCTATCCGCCAATTTTTGTCTCCATCGCACGACTCCTTCTTGGTGCGTCATTTTTTTTGTGTTATAGAGTGTATATGAGGGGGGGGGGTCCCCGATTAACGTTTCAGGTCCATTAGCACCACTTACAGACGCCTGTGGAAGCAAGCAAGAAGTCTGTTGCTAAGCGTCAGGCGGAAGACGACAAATCGACGAAGAAACTGACGCATGGCAAACGACTTTCTTTTTTATTTTCGAAGACATTATGATAACATTAATGATAGATTTTGACGATTGATATGAATTTTGTAAATATTTTATGCAGAAATTAGTTAAATAATTTAGCGCATTAATCGTATTCGTTATTGTCCGCCATCCCCGCCACCCCCCCATATATATATATATATATATATATATATATATATATATATAATATGTTTTCTGTTGATTTTAATTTTGAAGTTAAAATATTATTTACACTTGACATAAAATAAATTCATTGCGTTTTGTCGAAGGCATCTACCTTAAGGTAATTACCTTAAAATTAATAAAGTACTATGAAAAGAAATTTAAAAAAAAAAGGAAAAAAAAAATACAATCGAAGGAGTATCATTACTTCAAATTGCTTTACTTTACTTCATTGAATTCAAAAGTTGTTTTCTTAACTGTATTTTACTTAATTAAAGACATAAAGGAACTAAGAATCTCATAAATTAAAAAAAAATCAATCTTAACAATTCACTATTTTCTTGAAATTGGGAATATTTTGGTTTTAAATGACTGTTTCTGTTTTCCATAAGGAAACATAGTTATAAAAAAATGATCAAAAATCGAAAAAACATTTTATTATTAATTGTATTATTTTTATATATATGTACAAAATTACATAACTCTACAACTACACTACTTACAGAATTATTTAAATTTTCTTTCTCGCGTGTTCGGCTAAATCATTTCATTTATTTTCGAAATCTTAAGCTGATTTTTCTCAGCTTTTAATTTTTGAAGACGGTTGTGTATCTGAAAAGCTGACGTTTATTTTTGGAACCATTATACTTTTTTTCCTTAAAGTTTTTCTGGATGTTTTGCATAATATGTTAAGTAATTCTATTTATGGAATAAATATTTCAATAATTAGTTTTCTTTTTTTTTTTTTCAAAAAAATCCTTATTTATAGTAATAGCTGAGGGTTTTAATATTTATTGTAGTGCCTGTTAATTTTTTTTAAAACTACAATGCTCTCTCTCACTCCAATTTCTCTTCCTCTAACACTATTACAACAGAATTCCTGAAAAGTTTTGAGAGAAAAATTACTTTAAGTAACGGAGAAATGATTAAATGTATTAAAATTTGTAGAAGCACTGGAAGAAGTTGAAAATGTTAAAAATCTTCAAAAGAAATTAAAATTTTAAAGACTTATATTTTATTTGCTTGAGAATAAATTTCAATTTTTGAAATGTTCATTTTATGTATGTTCAAATAAAGCGAATAAAACATTTTTCTTATTCAAATTTAATTTAAAAATACATTATTGTGTCCCTTTTAAGTCGAAGGTAGATTTAAATCGCAGGAAATACTACTTTTTTGGTGTTTAATTAATTTAACAGAATAATATACTTCTTTCTTTTTGAAAACACATACTGTTATCGTGTTCATATTTCTCCGAGGCGGCATTTCAATCAAATGTCCGAAATATCAGTTTCTGAAGATACGCACACTTCGAAAGTTAAAAATAACATTTACACTCGAATGCATCAACATTTATCCACTTCACGGCGGCATCATTTCCAACAAACTTCTCAAAAATCCAACTCCAAGTCTACCTCTCCCCTCTAGATCTAGATCAAAATTGATGAAGTGAAATGACTCGAGGGACCCCAACTGACCTTCAGAGTAACTGAATGCCGCATTCGTGTAGGTTTCTTCCTCCAATAAAACCGATTTTTGTTCCGGTTCTCTCCTCCAGTACGTCATATCCAAACGCAACGGGTCACTTCGCTTTCATTCACGATATAAACCATAACTCAAAGAAAAGTAAGAGGAAAAAGAAAAGTTTACTCAAACTCCAACGCAATCTTCGGACAGAAGATAAAAAAATCCCCTCGCTACTTTCTACAGGCCAATGCCTTGCTTTCTATTACACTTTGGTACAGTTTCATTGGTCCTTTTTTACGCCCGTGTTCCCTATTTTTCCTTTTTCTTCCTTTTCCCTTATTTTTCTATCTAGCCTTAGTTAGGAGGAAAAAAGAAATTCCGGCTGCATCTATATTTAGTGTTACCTCCTTCGACTCTGCTTGTAAGGTCACATGAAGAACAAATGATGACATTACAGTTTATTTTCTATGAAAAAGAAGGTTCCTTACCTCATTTCACCTATCGCCTTACTTGCATATTTACACTCTTTGTAAATTTTTATACGTTTGTTTATTATTAATATTTAATGATGTTAATACTCTTTCTTTTTTTCTTTTTCAATATTAGTAACACTATTGTACATCTAAATTTTTACCTACCTTTTTTTTAATTTTTGTTTGTAATTACTTTGTTCATCATGATAATCTATGAACAAATGCATCTTAAAATTCAACTTTTTCCCTTTTAATTTACTTTCACTCGATTACATATTACTCTCTCTCCCTCTGTGTTTATGTATATGTATGGTTTTAGATAGAACTCTTTTTTTTTACATTTTCCTTATTTTTCCAGTGTTTATTTCAAATGACTTTTAAATTTTTTTTCTTAGTAGTTCATTGAGAACTGATGATGAGCTACGAACTAGAATTATCCATTACTTTGTTTGCAGATTTTTGGTATTGATTTTCTTTTGATGTTTCTTTTACGTAGTATTTTTTTTTGTCTCTCTCTCTACTATATATATATATATATGTATGTATTATGTTACTTATACCTGTAATAGCCTATATATATATGTCATATTATATGTTCACTAATATATGTATATATTGTCTATATATAATATGATTGTAATATATATGTCTATGTATAATATATGTATATGTTGTCTGTATGTAACTTGTATATATTTGCTATATATGTATTATGTTATCTATAACTTAATAATATGTATCTATATATGTATATTAATCTACTATATTATATATGTTGTCTTTTAATATTATATGTATAATATAGCAATGTATGATTGAGCAGAGGACCTCAGTTCTATTGTGTTGGTTTTCGGAACCGGAGGTAATGATCGATAGGAACAGACGGGGCATTCTGCTACGAGACGCTAGGGGTGAGAGTTCTTGGACGTCGCGGACGAACTGCTGCAAAAGCATTTTGCCATGAGTGTTTTCTTGACCAGCACGAAAGTCAGGAGGTTCGAGGGCGATCGGATCCGCCGTAGTTCTGACCGTACACTATCGCCAGCCAACTGGCATCCGGTTTGTTTTGTGTGTATCATATATAATATATATATATATATATATATATATACATATACATAGTATGTATGCATATATATATATATATAATATATATATGATATAGTATGGATATGAATATGAATATATATATGTATAGTATACTGTAACTCCATAACTGTAATAATAATAATATATATGATATATATATATGTATACATAGCATATGTATATATATATATATATAATATATATGTATATATATATAGTATGCATATTGCTTATACATATGTATATGTAATAATATGTAATAATATATAATAATAATAATGTTGTAATAAATTAATATGTGTGCTTGACATATGTATGCTTGTAATAATAATAATAATAGTGTATGTAATAATAATGTCGCAATAATAATGTTGTAATAATATAGCATATGTAATATCTTATTATATATTTTTAATAATAATAATATTGTCATATAATAACTTAATAATAATAATAATGATATGATGTCATGTTATAATAATAATGCAATAGTATAATAATGTGTATGTTGTAACAACATATATATGTATAGATAATCAATATCTATCAAAGGAGGATAATGTTGCATCGTGCATGTATCATATATATGATGGAGGATGTTGTATGCATGATTAATAAATAATAATTATTACTGTAATATGTGGATGTCGAATGCGGCTACTATCAATAATAATAACTTAATAATAAATATGTGAATGAATGAATGTGTTGTATGCATGCAGCATATGACAGCCAATAATAATAATAATAATAGCCAATAACATAATAATAACCATAATGTGCATGGCAATACTGTATATGTATGTAACATGTATATGTGTAATAATATATGTATCAACAATATGTCATATGGATGGATGGATGGATCAGATGGATGGATATATTTGGCCATGCATGTGGCAATAATAACCAACCAATAGCCAACCAATGTGTGCATTGCGTAATGTTGTGTATATAATAATAATATGTAATATGTAATAATATATGTATATGTGTAACATGTATGTAATGTGCAGCCAATAATAATAGCTTGTAACTCAATAATATGTAATAGCAATGTGCGTAATAATAGCAGCAATGGCAGCAATAACCATGTATGTGTAATAATAATGTGCAACAATAATAATATTGTTCATGTGTAATGGAAGCATAATATTATTAATAACATGTAATAATAATGTTGTGTCAATGTAATAGATATATATATATATATATATATATATATATGTATATAAATTTAAATTTATTTCTTTTTCCTTTTCTTTTTGATTTCTTACTATAATATTTGGTATTCCTCCGTGTTGCTCGTTGCAAATATGAACACTTCAGTTATACAATAATTTGGTTTATTTTCATTTACAAATGCAAACAAGATCGCAGAGTAGCAGTTAGTTTGACTTAATACAGACTGCACACTCAAATAGAAATAAAGAAATATTCTTGGTTGAACCAATTTAGCTCTAATTGACAATCACTGCTGTCTATGAAGAAAATTTCGTTCTACCTTTTGGACTCACCATGTATTCTCTCTTAATGCTAAATGGCGACTTCCTCTTTTACTCTATAGTATTTTAACCGTCCTCTAATATCCCGAGTAATATGAAAATGCGATATAATTAAAACGTAAATAATATTATTTTGCTATTTAATAAAATGTTATGTTTTTACAAAATATGCTTACGTCCTCCCGTTGGCGAGATATAGAACTTTTGAGAGGGAGGTGCCAGCTTAGGTGTCGTCGTAGACACGTGACCGAGGTTTAGAAATATGATGATTATTAATTATTGCCCTCACATTGCTTCTCGGTGTTATGTTAATAATAAACAATCTCATATTCGTCCTATATCATAATATGGTATTGGTTTATTAACATATAATAATATGATATGATTAAAGTTGTAAAATTTGCAAATGATTGCGGAAATTTTCAATTTGCTCAGATGCAATAATAATAAATAACGAATTTGTAATATATCTTTAGTTCTTTTAATGAAAACACATACCATTAAAACTAGAAAAATATTTTGTGGAATTGCCATTGTAAAGAATACTCTGAATTATATGAAATGTGTCAAGAATTGTTTTCTGGCAATAGCACAAGAGCTGGATTTGGCTCTTGCGTCATAAATTACTTTCATTCTTTCCCTATCTACTCTGTGCTGCATCCTGTTAAACTTCGTTTCGTGGGTTGCATTCAGTTTCATTTAGTTTATCATGGACAATAGAGGAAACCTAACAGCCAGTTCACATTTATTCTCGAAAACCTATGCAAAGAAGCATGAACGGAAGTGAAGTGCATTCTCAAATGTTTTCTGTACAAACATCTCTATAAGCAATAATTTCGAGATATGATTTCATTCTCCTGTTGTAACTTGTTTTTGTTTACAATTAATTTATGTTAATTTAGAGTAAAAATCTCACTTTTTTATTCATATCAAATTGATGTGGCCGAGGTAGCCTAGTGGGCATGGTCGCGGTCTCTGTTTTCGTTGAGTCGTGGGTTCGAGCCTCGATGCCTCTAAAGACCGGCTGTGTAGCCGGGGCTTATACACGTTATATATGTCAATAATCGATGCCATCCCGTTGGTGTGGTGGGGAAGTTAGAAAAGAGGGATGCCAGCTCAAATGTCTTCCGTAGTCACTTGATCGAGGAAAAATTACGAGGTCCGTTGCCAATAGACCTCATGTAGCTTCTAGAGTGACGCTTATAAAATCAACGAAACCAAACCTATCAAACTGATAGCTCTGAAATTTTTACGAATAAATGTCTCGAATTGAGATTCGTTCTGTATTCTGTATTCGTTTTATTTACCTTGTCTATCCTTTCTACGTGACAATATTTTTTGACTACGGTTATAAGATTTGTGAAGGATTGTAGAAATTTTCAAATGTTGCACATGTAAAAATATAAAAATAAATAAATCAATAACATATCTATCATTTTTTTTAATGGAAATACATATCATTAAAAAATCATTTTCTTACGGCATTGTTATTTTAAAGAGATTACTCGTAACATTTTCCAAATCAGTAGAAAATTTAATAATTACGTAAAAATATTAATAGAGCCGAGAATTCTAAAGATTTGAGACATGTTTGGACTTCCTGTTGACTACTGTTTGTAGATCGCACTCGGAAACTAGTCGTATATTTAGATTTATAACATTCCAAACTAATATTGACAGAGATATAGCTTTCAAATTCCCTCGACGCTTCCTTTCTGGTGCATGGAAATGTCGTCTCCACTGGATCACAGTGCCATAAAGGTTAGTGACCGCTGATATAAATGATAATAAGATGATTTAAGAAGCCTCTCATGTTTCTCGCCTGTCAGTCATATCAGGAAACGTCGCTTCTCAGCTTAGAAGAGGATGGATTAAAAAGCATTAGAGCAGTGGACTTGCAGACGTCAAAAGTAAAATTGGATCACTGCTTCCGGAGTGCTTTTCTAAACTTCATAAACAAATAGAAATAGTTTTATAGATATAGAAAGACTTATCTTAAACTTAAATTGGATAAATATGTTTGTTTAGAATGTAAATTTTATATATCGTATGCATATTATGTTACATTGTTTTCGGTTTATACTTTACAAAATTCATCTATATTGCAACATGTAACATTTGTTACTTATAAAGAGTTTAGTTTTACAGCGTTATTCAAAATTAATCACCCGATTTCAAAATTTCATAAATAAATGAAACTAAACGATAACGATGGTGGTGCGTTCACTTTATCTTTCACAAATACCTGTAGGAAGAAATCGCATGTGGTCATATCAGGTGACTTAGATGACTACATGTGTAACATTAAGTAATCTGGTCCACTGCGATAAAAGGAATATTAAAGGAAGTTATATCGAACACTTGTAAAAAGAATTAAATAAGTGTTCGTAATAACTTTATTTAGTCACACGTTTAATGTCAATTCCATGTGAAAATTCCAGCTAAACACACAGTAAAGTGTCAGTAGTATTGGATTGCATAGTGCAAGAATTCCGTTGCTTGAGTTAAAATAAATTTGTGGGTGATGGTGAAAAGCACACTCTTTGTCTTTTAACAACTCCCAAAGTAAGAAATCTAATGAAGCCATAACAGATGACTTAGGTGGCCAGCTGTGTAATTATAAGTCATTTGGTTCACTGCGATCGATTCAAAATCCAGGTAGATCCGCTTAAGCTTTTAAAACAGTTTTCAAGAAATAGCGTTTTGAAGAACTATTTTTCACAATATAAAATTCTACAGTTATTATTTTTAATATTCATGTTTTTCATATCATTCTTTGAAATTATGATATTTTGAGTTCGGATGAATCATCCCCCTCTGCATATTGACTTAATAGATGTCCGTCATGATTTTATATTATGAAAAGAGAGTGTTCACACATTTTTACAACGTGTTTGGGTTTGTTTCGTTAATATTTAAAATGATAACACTAACTTCTTTGCAATGCTTTGTTTGATAACATTTTCATCTGAGCTATAAGTCTGCATTACGCTTCCCCAGGTGGAAGAGATTTTTATGAAATTTCGAAGTTTATTTTCGAATTCTTACCATTCCTCCTTCCCTACTTTCTATTTCCCTCAATAGTGATAAGTTTGTTCTAATAAAAGTTCGTTTCAGCAGGGGGGAAAAAGGTATACGTTGCATAGGTGCAATGACAATAGACTTTGTAAATAACACATCAATCAATAACTCCCGAGACTCACCCAGAGATGGCGCTCGTAGTAAACCAGTAACCAGGTCTTTCTAGAGTACTAACCTTTGCTTGAAACGTGTCAAAATTTTAAGTCGATCGGACCAGAAACAGCTGAGTTATCGAGGTTGGAGTAAAGTCGTTTTGAAGTTTGTTTAAAAAATGAAAAAAACCGAGTTTCGTGTTCTGATAAAACATTGTTTTTTAATGGGTAAAAACACCGTACAAGCGAAACAATGGATTGAAAAATGTTACCCGGACTCTTGTCCATCAAAAGCAACGATTTGTCGGTGGTTTGCCGAGTTTAAACGTGGTCGTCCCGACACAAATGACGCGGAACGTTCGGGTAGACCTGTGGAAGCCGTTACACCGGAAAATGTGAGTGAATTGACAAAAATTATAATGAAAGATCGTAAAGTGAAGCTCCGTGAGATTGCTGAGATGACACAGATATCATATGGAAGTGTATTTACTATCCTTCATGAAAAATTTAGCATGAAAAAGGTTTTTTCCAAGTGGGGGCCGCGATTGCTTTCAATGGAACAAAAACAGCAACGAGTCGATGATTCAGAAAGCTGTTTATCGCTATTTACTCGCAACAAAAAAGATTTCTTGCGAAAAAAAAAAGATTTGGAAAAGCATTGGAACGATTGTATCACCCTAAAAGGTGATTAACAAAAGGTGTTATGTTGATGAATAAAAAAAAATTTGCAAAAAAAATGTTGTTTTCAATGTTAGTCTCGGGAGTTATTGATTGATGTGTTATATGTTAAAAAGGTGTATATTATTATTAAGTTCTTGCGAATCTTGAGGGGGTGTACGAATAAAATCGGTCCAAAATGGAGGATAATGACAAAGAACATTTATTCACAAGTATTCAGGACAGAACGACACTCAGGTAACAAACCTTGGACTGATTAACTGCACAATAATGTAACACAACACTTACATAGATTAGTAACACAGGTACAAATACACACTTACATATATCGGCAACACAAGTGGGGATGCACACTTGTAACAAGTGAAATATTGAAAAAAGACCTAGCTATAAATTAATAATATAGACAAAAATATTCTGCTAGGATATTAAAATAAAAACAGACGATAAAATATTAAATTAAAAATACCTTATGGAAATTAAATATAATTATTATAATCAGTACGTATTATAATACCAATCTTTCGAGCCTACAAGTCTGTATTACGCTTTTCCAACTAACACTCTGTACCTTTAATTTATGCTCACGCATTTATGTCGACATCATTTTCTAAAAATAGCCACATATTAATACATATTAATAAAGGAATGGAATAAATCTAATTGTTTCTTCTATTGAGTTACGTATTCTTCGACTTTCACTTAGTAACTTTAAAATAATGACAGCGGAATCTAATGATACTTAGGCATCCCAGAGTTACATTCTTACAACTTTATTTTTATTTTAGTAATGAGGTAGGTAACGATGAGCAGAATTTAAGACGATTCCTGCTTCATTTCACTAGTATTCTTCAATTCATTCCATTCCACAAATATCCCGTAACAGGTGACTTTATAACAGGTTAACGATTCGTTAAAGTCCCTGTCTTCTCAAACGGAAGGGGAGCAGGGACATTAAACGCCATTACGGCTCGTAAAAGGGGCTTTTTCCGCCGAAATAATTAGCCCTGAATGCGGCGCCCCGCATAATGGACGACCCACAAACCCGCACGGGCGTATTTTACACCTCACCGTGACGTCTCTCTGCGATGTCTCCTCAAAGTCTCATTGTGTTAAGTCCTCTATAACTCAGCCAAGAGAACCCTATTATGGGTGACGTATATTTCGGGTATCGGGACACGGCATAAATCACTTTTATATGCGAGAGGATGTCCTTATCGTCTGCTGGATATCACGACCATCCCCTCCCACCCCTTCCACTCGGATGATTGGAAAGGGGGTGCACCACAAAAGGGGAGGATAATATAGAACACTCGAATGCGTCTTTTAGAACGAAGGAACTAGATAAGCGTGTGTCTCTGATCAGGTAAAAGTGCCGTCCTCTTACCTATAGTGTTCTTTTCTGACTTTGTTATTTCATGCTTATTGTCTTCCGGGAGTGTGGTCCCTCCACCCCTTTACCTCTCCACCCCCTTCTTATTATCGACAGTGTTGGGGGAAAACTGCAGACGATATTGAGCCCAGTGATATTGATGATGATTGACCGTGCTTAAAATTATCGATTTTTGCAATCGAAGTCGTAGGGGGTGGATACGGACGAAAATTTCAATCCCTGCTTTTCGAACTGAAAGTATGGAATAAAGTAATCAGATATAAGATATGGGAGAGGGGGTGGAGAGAAAGGGTGGGGAAAGAGGGAAGTCGTTCGATTTTTCCGTGATGGAATGTGCAGTAGATGGAAATTACACTTCGTTGGGTGGGGATTACTTTTGAGGGGAATATTTTTCTGAAGTGGCTATAATTTTTAGAGTGCTTTCTCTGATTAGAGCTTCCATTATTCGGTCGAGGGCTGTTGAGATTCGTTTTGACGGAAAATTGCCTGATTTGAACGGAGCCGGGTAATTGGCTGCTATCAGTTATGCATACATAAAATCAGTTGGTAATAAGTCAAATGATGAATGATGTATCAGAAAAGAGGAGTGCGAATAAATTTACTTTTCCATAAAAAAAAAAAGAGAGAAATTATATTTCAAACATGATTTTCGTTTTTTAAAACGTACTTAATCAGAATTCCATAGCCCATTTGGAGGTCGGGAAGTGACTACTTTGAGGATTTGTGAGTTCGTAGAAAAGTCAACGCCATTTTTATTTTCAGTGATAGCTGATTGAATTTTACGTTTTCACCGTTTGCAAATATATGCAGTAAATTATTGTATTATTAGCCAAACGGTCGTGTGACATACAGAATACATTACCATAGTTTTTTTTTTTTTTTTTTTTTTTCCTATTTAAGATTAACAGCAGTAGTACAGGGTTATATTCAAAACCAATGATATTAAATATCCTATTTAATATTTCCATAATTGTTTTACAAGAGTGTTCGATATAACTTCATTTACTTACATGTATAACGTCAATTCTACAAGTGAATTCCTGCCAAACTAGTAGTAAAGTATCAGTGATAAAGGGTTATACTGCAGCTGAAATCATCTGTTTAAGTTTTTACAAATTTGTGGGTATCAAATCAAGAAAAGAAAAGTCCCATGGGGCCCTATCTGGTGACTTAAAAGGCCAGCTGTGTAACGCCGAGTTACCTGGTTCACTGCAACTATTCCAATTCGAGATGAAAGTTTCTAAAACAGCTTTCGTGAAATAGCTTCATGAAGAACACGCGAGTGTTATCTATGGTACTCAATATAAGACTTTCACAGTATTCATGTGTTAGGAGAGGGGGTGCCAGCTCGGGTGTCGTCCTCGTCACTTGACCGTGGTTTAAAATTATGAGGTCCGTCGCCAATAACCCTCGTGTTGCTTCTAGCGACGTTAATAAAAACTAAACTAAACTAAACACAGTATTCATGTATTACTTATCATTCTAAGTTTTTTGGTTTTGAAAGTGTAGCATTTTGCTAAAGGATGAATATTTAGAATAATACTCTATTTAAAGATTCTCAGGGCCTTTTATCTACACAATGTTCGATATTTTTTTTTAAAAAAAAATGTGTTGCACTCCCATTATTTATGAACATTTGGGTGCTAAAAGTTAAGCGATACTACTAGAATATCTAGAGCTATCGAGCATAAACTAAGCCTTGTTTATACCTAGTTTTTTTGTGTGGTTACTTTTTGACTATCACTTCATCTTTCTCAGAGCCAAAAATGTCAGCTTACACAAAAGGATTTCTTAGATACTAATAATCCTATTGCTTTTCAACGAATTTTTTTGAAAAGTATACACAACTTCTGAACTGAAAATGTTTTTTTCTAAAAAGCGTCTCTTTTGTAAATATTGATTAATGCAGTACTTCAACAACTTGCGCGTAGTATGATTTCGATTTTTGTAATTTTGGAAAAAGTATTCTTTTTATATTTCTGTATAATTTATAAGATTTTGGTACATTTACATGAAAATGTTGAAAGCAATGTAAATATATTTGATTATTATATGATAAAAATGTCAAGTTTCTTCCTTTTTTTTTTCATTGGTTGGTTATATAAATTTGAATAAGATTTTTTCGTATTCACGAATATAGTTAAAGATCCTCAGACCCTAAAAGCGTGCTTTAAAAAATAAAATATTATATGATATTTCAGATACAATATCAGATACGAAGTACTTGTATTTGAAAACAGATGCCATCATTAAGGTAAGTTGTTTTTATCATTGTGTGCTGTCATCTGTTAAACGGAGCCGAAACAATTTTGACTTTGATTCATATCTTAGTATTGATTTGGTAGCCACTTGCTGCAGGAATCAAACGACAATCAAAACGTTTGGTAGCTTCCAGAGATATTTTCCAAAAAAAAAAAAAAAAAAAAAAAAGATGAGTCTGATCTCATCGGCCGAAAAGGTTAAGAGAAATAATTTTTGAGGTGCAAAAAGCTTCATGATGATGAAAACGAGTAACTGAGACTCAGAAAGCTGTCTAGTGAGACATGATGCTTACTTAAAAAAAAAAAACCTTTTCCTATGTTATGAGCGCCCTGTAGAGACGTCTCATATGGTTAGTTAGCAAGGCGTCTTAACTTCTAGCGTTGTTGTAGAAGAGAGTCACTGCATACTCCGCCTCTAGTATCATCGTGATGATACGAAGAGAAACATTGGTATTTTGTACTGAAGACTGCTTTTTATTTTTATTTTTTTAGCCATTACTGCAATTGATATACATCCCCTCCCTGTTGAAATGAGTTTTGCTTGGGTTAGTTTTTCATTTTGAGTCGTTGGCTATCTCGTGTTGAGTGGCGGGTCTCGGCGACACGGGCGCCAGAGCGGGAATATATCTAGTCGTGATTTGTGCGCGTTTGTCTTAGTCAGACATACAGAGGCAAGTGTTTTGGGTTGCGGGCATTACGGTCATTTGTTATGGACTGTGCTGCCAACTAGTGTTCAAGTCCTGAGTCACCACTTCGGTTTTGGACGTGTCTTTTGAAGTATCAGTTGATGTTAATCTACCGCGTGCCCCGTGCAGGCGGAGAAAGTGAGTTGACCTTGGATGCCGCTGCTTTTCCGAACCTTGAACCAGTGGATCCGAAAAATGCGCTCCTACCAAATAGGCTTAAAAGACGTCTCACCTGGACAATCAGCAAAGCGTTTTAACTTCTAGCGTCGTTGTAGGAAAGAGTCGCTGCACTGGTTTCAACGCATCAAAAATAATTATTTTGATTTTTGAGATAAAGAACGCTTCATATCTGCGTTTGGTGGGATCACTAGGGTGTAAACTATTACGAACGGCTCAGATCAAACCCAACTATCATGAGAGATTACTATTGAGTGCAACAGGTACGATTGAGAAGAGGCTTAAAGGAAAAATGGTTGCAACAGGAGCAGGGAAACGACAAGGGGATTTTGTTACACAACAAAACTCGGCTATATTTTACAAAACTGGCGAAAACCTACCTAGAAACGCTTAATAAATGGGAAGTCCTGTCCTATCAACCCTATTCATCGGCCATAGTCCCATCCGATTGTTATTTATTCTTTTTTATGGAACATGAGTTGATTAAGCAGCTCTTCCATTCTTATGAAGATATCAAAAATGGTTTGATTCTAAAATAGCCTCAAAAGACGTGTCATTTTTCCGACGTGGAATTCAAATGCTACCGGAAAGACGGAAAAAAGTAATGACTAATAATGGGCAATACTTTGAAAGACACGTTTTTTACCATATACTTTAAATGAAACATTAATTTTCACACAAAATAGCGATAACTTATTCAAGGTCCTAATATTATTAATTTTCAAGACGTTAAGCACATTTTAATCGTTAGATTAAGGTATACTTTTTTCCTTTCAAACATTCCCGTTAACCCTATGGTAAAAGTTACGAATGTACGGCACGATTTTTTTCCTTTTCTAGAGAAAAAACTGACAGCGTAATTACGGGTGATGTAAGGAGGCAGTGAAAAACCTCTCCCTTGCATTTTAAGTAAAATTTGTGACCATGGATCAGAATAGTCAAGTCTGCGGCTAATACATTTCGAAATGGACTGTATCATTGACTCCCAAGTGGGGGAGTACTGCCTACCAATTGGCACTGGAAAAGAATATAGTGTGGTTTTGTTTAAATGCGAATTTAGAATAAAAGAGTACTATAGTATGTGTACCTATGCCCTGGCTCAATCACAAAGATTAGTTCTACAAGTTTGCGCTGGTGATGGGAGATTAAACTCCATACTGACACGCTAGTGCGAATTTCTGTGATGAATTTTATTTCTATGAACAGTCTCCTATTTTTCTTCTCTAAGCTAGTTTATCGCTTTTAATTGCATGGAATAAATGTATTCGAAAAAGTGATAACAAAAATAAATGTTTATGGAATTTGTTTTTGAATTTCGGAATGTTTTTTCAATATTTATTAAGTCTCTGAAAACTTAACAGTTACTTTATTGATTTTAAAAACTATAATAAGGGGAGGGTCTTTTGAAAATGGGGCTTAAATAATTTTTTTAGATGCGGGTGGTGAGCAATATTTTCAGAAGGGATAGTGAATAATTTTTTGGATGGGTTAGAGAGTAACTATTTTTGTGTAGGTGAGTAATTTTTTGAGATGTTTTCATTAGTTTTTGAAAAGGAGTTGTATTTTTTTCAAAGAAGGCAGAGAATTTTAGGAGGAGTGGTGAGTAATTTTTTGATAAGTGGGCAGTGAGTAACTGTTTTGTTAAGGAGTATGAGTAAATATTTTGAGTAGGGAGAGAATAATTTTTTGAGAAGGGATGACAATTTATTTACTTTTTTTTCAGAAGGAGGCCTTGAGAAATTTTTTTGAAAGGTGTGATAAGTAATTAATATTTAGAAGGGAATGGAGCGTAATTTTCTTGAAGAGAGAGGGCCAGTAATGTTTTTAGGTAGAGGCGGTGAGTAATTTTTGAGAAGGATGATGATGAATTTTTAGAATAGGCTACTGAGTAATTTTTTTGAAGAGTCGGTAAGTAATTCTTTGAGTAGGGATGATAATTAATTTTTTTGGAAAGATGTGGGGAGTAATTTTTTTGAGTAGGGGTGTGAGTTATTTTTTATAGAAGAGATGGAGAATATTTGTTTGAGAAGAGAAATAGATGGGGTTTTAGAATGAGCCTGTGAGATGGGGAGAGGTGAGTAATTTTTTTCGAGAAGGGGCGATCGCTAATTTTCTTAAAACGGGTAGAAAACCATAAAATGTTAGGATACATGATCAACAGTGTTCTAAAATAAATCACATAATTAACAACTTCGATAGGGAAAAAAAAATTTCGGTAGTACTGATGGTTGCATTAAATACCTCCTGCATTGAGAATTGATATCGTTTTCAAGAATTTATAGGTGGAAGTTGCCTGGTTGATAGATTCTTAATAGAATGGAAATGATATTATCCATTTTAAGCTCGTTGTTCTAAGAAACTGACGCACGTTACATGTTTCAGAACTTCATACTATCCTTTCGCTGGATGTGTGGAAATTGGGGTTGAATTCATCTCTTGGCTTTAATCCCGAATTATAAATGTCTTCGCCAAAAGTGACAATACTACATTTAGTGGGATGTTGATAAGCAACAAGTAATTATTAAGCACGTTTAGATTAAATTAATTTGAAAATACATGGGAAATTTCCAAATGAATACTAAAATCTTACAATCAAAAATACTTGTATTCAATTTAATAATGCACTTTTTAACCATTAAAAAGTACAAAGGAACAAAAAGATATTTTTACATTATTGGGAAATGAACTGAAGTCATATTCTACACCATAATCCAAATTGCATTCACTATCTGACAATGGAATGAGGCTTTTAAGAAAGCTAGGATCTTAGGAAAAAACTATTTTAAGCAATAAAAATAAATTTTGCTGTTCATTTAATTTGTGAATACATAAAAATGTCAGAAGCTTATAAAATGCAGTCGAGTTCATATATATTGAATTGGATTCCGTGAATACTTTTCATTCTAATTTAAAAGAAAACATTATGAATGATATTTAAGAACATCATACATAATTAGATTCATTACTTGTAAAGCTATATTTATTTTTATATAGTTCTAAGATCTCCCAAGGTTCACTTTTACAAAATGAGCTATTGAATTATACTTTCTCGAAAGTAGACAACAGTATCATTGGCCTTAAATTAAAAAAAAGTTTTTGCTAAATTTTGAGAGAAATTTCTTAAAATTAAATTATGCAATTTGTACAGGGAAAGTGTGAGAGAGAATTGAAAAGTTTTGAGTAAAAGCAGATGCACAAATAATTAAATTAAATCGAAATATACGAGCAGCACTTTTCTTCAAAATGTTTCATTATTTAAGAAATTTGGTTATTCAAGGTAACAAAAAGATACTTAAAATATCAGAAACTCCCTTTTCTTCATCGATTCTATCTTTCATTTTCATTTTTACAAAGCGAATAGACAAAAATTGAAAAAAATTCATGAAATTTAATAAAATTTAAAACGATTACTGATTTAAAATACTTATCTTAGTACACACACACACATATATATATTAAAAAAACTGTTTTTGTTGAAAATACTTTTGATTTAAAATGTTTTCATTCGAGCGATAAGAGTTCAAAAAACTGTTACCATGTGCATTGTCTAAAAGTAATAAAATTACCGATTTTTTTCGAGGCTTTCCAGTTACAATTTATTGAATCGATCTGGTTTCTTATATTTGTCGATAAGTATCTGAAAGAATACAAAGTGAAAGAAGGTGTATTATTTTTGTCCGATTTTTAACAATGTTGTTACGTCTACTTTATTGATTCGTAAGTAGATTTTCCAGCCTTTAAAATTATTTAAACATATTTTTAAAACTGTAATTGAAAATATAACTCTTCAAAAACCTTCCTTTTTTTTGATTTTGCGGATGTAGTTTTTTGAAAAAAAGGGGATAAAATAATCTAGATTTAAGGACCCGTGTGGCTTCGGAATCTTACAGATGGGTCTTTTCTGGTCATTGGCCCAAACGCAGGTGCCGGAGTTTTCATCAATTTTTTTCTACATCCCTGTGAGGATAGGAACTGCCTTTGACGGAGAAATTACAGGGATTCGCAAATCCCTATCCCAGTTATACTGTCACCTGGATAAGTTCACAGTTGTTCTCTACGATTCAAAGGCTACGTTGCTAACCGTCGTATCTGATGAGCATACCTTAACGCAGGACATTTTGGACTGAAATCGTCACCTCGAAAACCTGGCTACTTTGGAGAAAACTTTTGTCTTCTAGTAGGTTCCTGCCACTGAGGGAAACCAGGTAACGAGACAGTGGGCTATCTTGCTAAAAGGGGTGCTTTGATTAAGCAGAATGGTTCTCGTCCTTTGCCTCTCTGTACAATTAAAAAGCTTATTAAATAATCTATCAAAGCCCCGCGTTCAGGAGGACATTTGTAATCGTCTGTCTCACTTGGCTTGGGAGAATGCTGTTTCCAATTTGAGTAATAGCTTCAGACATAGAGCAGTCGCTGAATTCCGCCTAGCCACCGGACATGATTGCTTACAAAAACATCTTTACAGATTCAAATTTGCTCCTTCACCGGCTTGCACTCTTTGTAGCTCTGGTGAGGATATGGACTCCGTTCCTCTGCTCCACCACCCTGCGCTTCGAAAGTTTCTTCTTTATGAACATTATTGGGATTCTAGAGACATGTTGGATTAATGAACTTCGTTGCAGCCTTTCTTGTTCTTATTTTGTGTTTTGTTCCCTTGTAATTGTAACTGTTATTTTTTCCCTTTAACTACGTATAATTAGCCATTACTGTGTACCATTTTCCCTGTAACTGTGTATAATCAGAAATAAAAAAAATATATTTAAGAATGAAAGTATAAATTTCCTAGATTAAGTACTGCGTTCACGAAGTCAAAATAGTTGTTTGACGAGAGCTTTTATGCAATCAAATATATCTCTTAATTTTGACCCGTAGCCTGAGGACAATGTCGACAACTAAGCTGGTATCTTATCTTCTCTACAGAACAGCAATAGAAATTTCAGTGTGTGTCAATCATGATACACACCAAATTCTACTTAGAATATTGAAATTAAAACGCCCTACCCATTAGTTTTAAATCTATTACTCTCCAACTGGACCTTCGTCATCGGAAATTGTAACTCTAGCATTCATTCAACATATTACAATGAACTATTAAGGTACTAAAGCGCTAAAATGTTTACACATTTTCTTCAATACAGTCTTTACTGGGATTCTAAAAAATTACGTCACTCCAGATAAAAACATACATTTAAAACGCTTACGCTCATTCTGTATCTGTGTAGAAGATATTAATATCCGACAAAGTATTTTGTCTAATTTTAACAACTACAAAATTTAATTTAATAATTGAACTGCATATACTTGTATTGATAAACAAAAACACAGCACAAATGAAAACTTAATACAGTATAATATAGTTTAAACAAGTTCTGATGAGCTAGCCTAGTCCCCTGCTTAGGCTCATTTGTTTCTTTAGCACTTTAGAATATTTGTTGTACTTTGAGAATATTTTACTCTACAGTATGTACATAGTATGTACAGTATGTTAATTCACTGTATATATATATATATATATATATATATATATAGTTGAAATATTAATACGCAAACGTGGTATGAGACCCATTGGAAAACAAGAAATACAGTACTAATAAGAAAACTTGTAGTTATATAATAAAGTTGTAAGAAATCTCGATAAGGGTTACCTCGTGGTAAAAGTCTACAAAAGCCGCAATCCATACGAAAAATCTGATGACGAACTGCTAGATTGTAGAAGGTGTCGAACCATCGAATGCCGGGTTAGAGTGCTTATTTATATATTTATTTGAAATCTATAATGATTTTGGCAATTTAGCTATTTTTGAAGAAGGAATCTTAAAATGAGTATACATTCTATTATAAGACCACTTTGAAGGCTACGAGGGTCATTCTATACTTCCTTAGAAATTACAAAATATGGTGCTCATAGCATCGAAAATAGTTTGTTTTTAGTAAGTATCTTGACTGACTACACAGGTGTCTAAGATTTATTTACTCGTATTCGTCATAATGACGCTTTTCCCACTTCATGAAGTCTTCTTCATAACTTTTCCAGCCGGTGAGACCACCTTTGAACTTTTGGAAAAAGATTCACAGAAAACAACCCAATCTGTGATTTTTGCTTGATTTCCAGTTTTAATGATGAATCATAGTCAGACGGACCCCGAAAATTCGACACGCAGCAATCAAAATTGGATTTGGCAGCAAATGACTACTAAATTAAAACTAACTTATGAATCAATGTCAAATTTGTTTCTGCACCGATCAACAGATGGCAGTACCCAATGATAATA
>BMAW01015461.1:0-21124 GCA_019974015.1 Nephila pilipes | reverse complement strand
AAGAATAGAAAAACATCACAGGACTGAAAACTTGTCCATAACTGATCTGGGACTCGGCATTTATACACAGAATATACGAGAGACATCCAATTTGAATTTTTGAAGAAAAATCTAGAATCACACAGATGTTAGACAAATAATAAATAATATTTTAAGCTAAAAATCCGGTGCTTTGGATGAAAATACTGTAGGTAGAATTCGAAACTCAGACGAACGGAACTACAAACTAAAGCTCTGCCAACTCAGACACGGAGATCACCAGCCTTCCTACATTTTGTAGCAATATTTTTTAGGAAAAATGTAATTATCTTGTTAACGTAGAGTAAATATAACTAATATTACTTTCTCCTTAATTGTTATAACATTTATAATAACCCCATATCTGCTTACGTTATGAGTGCCAATTTTTGAAAGTAATTATTTTTTCAATAACGAAAGAAGTAGATATTATCAATTGTTGAAATTTTGAAAGCATGTTTCTTTTATTTTACGTGCGAATATCATAATTTATCTAATAAAGAGAAAATATTCAATGATTCTCATTTATCTAATAAAGAGCAAATATTCAATGATTCTCATTTATAATTCTACAAGCAAAATTCCATGATATTTTTAGACATCGGGAAAAACACAAAATTTCTATAATAAAATACTAATTGTGATAAATGAGTCGTATCAGAAAATTTTAAAACAGTAATAATCTGGTGTGTATTATTATTAATTGTAAACTGTTTCTACTAATTATTAATTAAAATTAACTATTTTAAATCTAAGAATTGGAAAGAAGTTGTGATTACATATTTCATGAAGTATTCTTGATCAAACATTTAAATGAGAAAATCAAAATTCAATTTCATTTTAAAATACGAGGTGCGGCTATTAATAAACGAGACTGATGCTGCTAAAGAAGAATTACGCTTGCGCCAAACGCCAGTGACAGACAAATATTTAGCATAAAGCCTAGTTTTTCGAATGCAGTGCCTCTCACTTCTGTAAACAAATATATATATTCGTAATCTTCGTTCGCATTATTTTTTTTTCTTTTTTTTTTTCTTGTTCTCTTCGCTGAAAAAATGATAACTGAACAACGGATTGTTGTGAAATTTCACAAGAAACATGGAAAAACTGCCACTGAAACTTGTAATTTTTTGAAAGAAGTGTTTGCCAATGAATGTTTATCGCAAGCACGTGTTTTTTAGTGGTTTAAGCATTTCCAAGATGGCCGAGAAGACGTTGAAAATGCTTCCCACCCGGATCGTCCTTCCACGTCAAAAACGGAAGACAATATTGATATCGAAAAAAGCAGGTAATTTGGTTCGACCTGACGTCGGTTACGTTTCGTGCGGTTGGTGAGATTGTAGAAATTGACAAAGAATTCGTATGGCAAATGTTTTCACCTAGACAATGCGCCGGCTCATTGCACTTTGGTCAAGAAATTTCTAGCCAAGTACAGTATCCCAGTGTTGGACCATCCGCCTTATTCATCGGATCTTGAGCCGTGCCACTTCTACTTGTTTCCTAAGGGGAAACCTGCATTAAAAGGAACAAGATTTGAGTCGTTGAAGTTGTGAAAGAGTAAGCGGCACGCGTCTTGAAGGGGATGACAAAAGAAGGCTTTTAGCACTGTTTTGGACAATAGAAGATTCGCAAGGAGCGTTGTAGGGATAGAGGAGATTTATATATTGAAGGTGATAATCAGTAAATATGTATGACATCAAAATCAAATATGTTACAATCTGAGTCTCGTTATTTAATAGCCACATCTTAAAATATCTTTGTTACGTAGATAAACGTGAACAAATATTACATTCACGAAGTAATTCATACAAGTGAAGTAAAAATTACTAAATCTCATTTAAATAAATAAAAAAAAAACACAATAACTATCAGAATTAATGAGATATATTAAAAAAATTATGTAAATACATCATGAATAATTTAAATAATGCAAATAAGATAAATAATTTTCAAAAAAAAAAATCCATTGAAATAGCCAGTTTCAAAATAATGAAAAAATCTTATTTATTGAAGTTTCATGTAAACAGCTAGAATAACTGTTTCATTTCATAGAAATAATGAAATCATAATATAAAAATTGCGTTTAGTCACAAATTATATTCGATAAATTATTTTAACTCCTCTGAATCTATAAAAGTCTGATGAATACATATTCGGAATAATTTTCATCACGAATACCTTATTAGAAACCAAAAATGAAACGAAAAATTGTACAAACAAAGTTAATTTATGCATAACGCTATGTAAAATTATTTAACAAAAAATTTTATTGCTACATTTTCAGAGTAAAATTTTGAAGAATTATTTGTTCATTGTGTGCACAATAATTATGAATATTATTCTAACACTACGTCTGTATTGAGAAAATAATATATGTGTGCAATGATTAGCCATCATGGTTGATTCCATCTAAAGATAAATTATATGATTTAAATTTGAAACACTTTTTCTAAACATGCAAATATTTCTCAAATTCAACATGCTTTTTTTACGATTTCAATATATGCACACATTTACTGCATGACGTTCATCAATTAGAACTATTACAAATCAATTAATATGTACATTTTCACATTAATTATTTTAGAATAAAATTATACGAGATGTTACGTAAAAAAATACTATCAGTAAAAATTGTTGATTCAAACAAAAATAGCGCATTAAAATATGATGTTCTTTGTTAATTACATTGGAACGTGGAACTATTTAAATTGAAGTTTTTTTTTTCATTCTAAAAATGCTCAGTATCTAGCCCTGTTCTTCAAAATTAAAGAAAACCTAAAATATTAAGTAGAGGTAAACATCTTAAGAATTTTATGGATTTTTGGCAACAATCGAACAAAGAATTTTTCTAAAGTGATAAATTGGGTAGATTGTCAAACTAAAAAATTGTGACGCGCAAGTGTATTAAACATTTCAGAATTCTTGTTTTCGATAATTTTCTCTTTTTCACATTATAATTCATTTTAAAAACTGTTTTAATTTTTTTTCAGCAATTTATTTGATTTCAGGGAATATAAGTTATAAAACTGCAGAACAATGAATTTAGTACACGGCCAAATTTTGCTTATATCACTGGCCAGGTTATCACAATAGTTACTTTTCCCATTAAATATGTGGTAGATGATTTGAAAATATTTTATCGATGATAATAATACATTAATGAATGCTAATGATCTCATTATGGTCAATAAATAAAGAGGGGGAAAAAAGATGAAAGAACGTTTGCTTGATGGAAGTTCTATTCAAATTTTTTGATGAAGGTGCCAGAATGGTTCAGATCGGTTTTTCGCCAGATATTTGCTTAAACAGTTCGAATATTCATCAACTTTGACCTAATTACATTTAGATATCATCAAAAAATACTTAAAATTCTTTGGAGAATTTTAATTCTTAAAAGGTATAGGGATGAAAAATCACCCCATCTAAATTGCTATTCTAACTAGTAAATAGAAAGTAGTTAAAAAGAAAAACTTGTTACTAGTAAATAGAAAAACTTGTTACTAGTAAATAGAAAAACTGATCTTTCCTGTAATAATTTATGGAGTCAGTACGGATACCGTTATCATAAAACAGTTCACTTTCGTTATGTACTTCGTTAATTGCAAACAAACAAAAAAAATGATTTCGGGTGATATTTCACCCAAGACATCGTAAATGTATTTTTTTTAAATTACTTCGTGAAGATTTAATTTGTTGTTACGTGCAGTAGTTATAATTTTTGTTTCTAGTAAGACAATTATAATCTGAGCGATAAAGAAATAATTACTTTAGAAGTGTTTTTATTCACTTTATTTTATTTTATTGCTGTGACGATACTTTTATAACACTGAATTTTTCACCTAATTTGAGGAAGATAATATTAGAAACATTTGGAGAAAAAGTTGAGGAAACAATGACAATAACAACCATCCACCATGCAAGGAAAATGTTGTACTCGTATATGAGAAAGGAAAAAAATATAGAAAATATACAGTGAGGAAGTGTACAATATGTACCAACTTCATTTGTAAAAGGCACCGAAATGTTTTTTGCAATAATCGTAAAAAATAAATTTTATAATTTTCACAAAATAAGCCATTTTTACATTATATTTAATCTCATTTGCATGTCTTTATTAAATTTATTTAAAAAAATTCATTTACTGGGGCTGGAAATTACACTCATGATACCGTTAACGCAATTTTTTTTCGCTCAGGTGTCGCCCTCGTCACTTGACCGAAGTTCAAAATTACAAGTTCCGCCCCCCATAGCTTTCGTGTTGCTTCTAGTGCGACGTTAATAAAAACAGACAACTACTATTTTTTCACCACGAAATTTACATGCTCACCTTTCACATATATAAGTAAATCCAAACGTGCTTTAAAAATGCTATAAAATGTTGTTGCTCATACCAAAAATCTCCTACACTTTTTCTACTGGTACACGGAGAAAAAAGAAATACTCAAAAATGAATACCTAGACGTACTCATTTTGAAATGAGTATGTTTGTATCAGATTTGAGCGTATACCTTTATCGAATGTGAACATTACAAGTATTCAAAACCAAAAAAAATGGGAAATCAGTATTCTCAAAAAATTATTACAGATATAAGGTCTATGAAAGTTCCTTTTATATACTGACTACGTATTTTACAAAGTGGGTTTCAAAAACAAATATGGTTTGCTTTAATGTTTCGAACTATATTTCGTATTTACCACGCTACACGCGGTAGAATACAGGAATATTAAAATGAGTAAGTACGCATACTCATTTTCGCGTCTGTGTTTGTTTACATTTTTTTTCCCAGTGACTCACTCACCACTACAGAAAGATTCTTTTATTTAAGATATAAAAATGTTGTTGAAATGTTATTGATCATGATTTTCTGATTTATGATTTGAAAATGATTTTCTGTGAGTAGTTATTTGTGCTTTGCAGGTGTTTTTTTTTGTCTGTATTCATATTGCATCGTAATCGTAGCTTAGTGACTTCTTACTTTAATTTGCATTAAAATTATTTTCATGCATGTAAATATTTGTGTATGAAGCTTATATTTTATAGAATAACATTACAGTATTCAAAAAGCAGTGTTGTTAAAATTTTGAACCATTTTGCTACATTTTTTTTTTATCGATGACTATACAGCGATGATGCTCGACAAGAATTCCAGGTAAAATCGAACTTTGATGGATCCCCTTGGCGATTTTTTTGAGATGGCGCCAAAGCGGGTGTTTCAAACTCGGAGCTTCCGAAAGAGAAAAAAAGATTGCGTCGTGCCTGGAAGGCAAATGAAGTACCAGAATGACACCAAGGCGGGTATTTCAAATGAGAAGCGAGAGAAGATGGCGTCGAAACCCCTTTTTGCAGATTTTATAGGGTTACCATAAACAAACCTGAATGGTAACCACATTAGCGATTTATCGCCAAAAGAAAGTTAAAATTCGCCAGGCCCCCTCCAACTTCGATTCAACCGAATTTTGAATCGGAAGTTTTGTAACAAAAACTTCATAAAGTGTAAAATAATATATATGAAGAAAATGATACTTAAGATGAAGAAAATGATACTTGCAAATAAAGGAGCGCTTATTTATTTCCCTGAAAATTTTAATTGATATATATTTCTCTGTTTAAAATTCATTTTCGATACAACAACAGTATCGGAAAATAAATTCAAAACATACTCACTGGATTGTTTGATTCTCATATTTGATGCAGTAACAGATTCACAAATAAATACATGACACTCATTTTTCTATTCTACACTCATAATTGATACAAGATTATATTCAAAAATGAGTATGTGAAGTTTCCATTTTGAGTACGTACAAAAATGAGTATGTGCGAGACTCAAATATGAGTATGTTGGGATAGGAACTATTTTGAGTATGTGACGTACTCAAAAGTGAGTACGTGAAGTTGCCATTCTGAGTATGTGCTTGTTACTAAAAATGAGTATGTGCGAATCTCAAATTTGAATACGTTAGGATCGGAGCCATTTTGAGTATGTGAAGTATTCAAAAGTGAGCACTTTCTACTCGATTTTGCATACCCGTTTTTCGCAGTGTACGCGAATAGAGTTCGCGTATATAGTATTGCAATGTTTATATAACTCTATACTAGCTGTTCCTTTTTTATAACTTATCTTCTTTTTAACTAGATTTAGTGTCACAATTCTCTTTCAAATGAACTGAAAAGTAATATTTACAATATTTCATCATTTTACATCGGTTCATAGAAAATATTAGTTTTAAAAAATTAATTAAATATATATGTAATATACCAATACGTACAGTGCATACAGAAACACTTACCTCCTACACTTCCCAAAGAACAGGATGAAGATTATTAAATTATCAAATATTATCATAGTTGTTTTTTTGTTAACTTTTCTCCAAAGAAATGTTGAACATAGCCTCTAAGAATATTTCGTTCAGAATACATGAAAAGAAAAATTCATTACATGCGTGTTTGAACAAAGCAAACAAAAAAATTGTATATCCTAAACCACATTAGTAAATTTTTGGTAATGTTAAAAACAAGATTATCACTGATGGAAAGTAAGGGAAATTTTGTAATTGTAGTGAAATAATTTGCTTTATGTTTTTTGCTATTTATTACCCGCCAATGTAAATGACTTAGAAGAGGCTTATTCGACTGGAAAAAATCAGTAGGCTGCTTTTAAACATATTCCATTCTGGCAAATCGCATTGAATATATAAGTGTCCAATAAATTCAATTTACCATCCTCTTTTTAATTTTGGTACACTTAATACCAACCCAAATTCTCAAGTTAAAAACTACTACTACTTTAACCTCTTGATTCTTAGGAAACGACTAATCTTTCCGAGACTCATTGAGAAATCTAGGATATTTTGCAATAAAATAAAAGAAATTCTCAGTTCTTCCAAGTATAAAAGTTCGCAGCTTGTTTCATCATTTCCTCTTTTCGACTCCCTAGCTAGCACCGCGCGAGCGCTATCCATTGTTTCCATATATTTCATAATGTAATATCATGGCATTCACTTCAATAAACGAATTTAAATTTATAAGATAACCGACTGTCGATCCTTTCTTTCTAACTGGACACCAGAAGAATTGACGAGATGCTGTAATTTCGCCGATACTTGGCCTGCTCCTATGACGTAGTACTATGGGGGTTTCTATTCAATACGATATAAATTTACCATATCATTTTTAAAAGAAACATTTATTACTTCACAACACAACACTGGTTCTAAATTATTAGCAATCAAATGACATCAAGACAGTCAGACTGTCTTGACACATACGCTTCTATGTAGAATATAATAGGCTTGCCGCAGACACACGCGTTCCGTGCGATCTACGCGTTGCACAATCTCTCTCGTCTAGCGATATAGTCACGCCCTCTCCACCCCAAGCTGTCCATATAAGTGTGAAGATTAATTATATTTTGTGTACTATCCGCTCAAACCCGGAGGTCTACGTGCTTTTTAAAATGAGCTCAACGTTGTAACTCTTTCTGAAATGGATGTAGAAGCAAATTTATGATGATAATCGAGTCAATGTTCTGAGATATTACCATTGTAATGGGATATGATCACGGTGGAATATCCTGGAATATTCTTTAGTATTTTTATATTAATAAAAGTTTAATTATTTGTTCATATGACCCAGATCCGTGAGCCACAGGTCGACACAGGACGGGCCGTGGGTTGGCCACCCCTCTCTTAGAAAACAAATCCTCAGATGAGGACAGAAAGTTTTTTTCATATTGTAAGCAGAACTATTTACTATAAGTCAATAAAGTTTCATTTCATTTTTAACTTGGGGTATATTTTGTATATAATATCACAAAAGATTTCTTTCAGTTCTTAAAATTTTTATCAATCTGGCAAAATGTCTAACATCCAGCCGGTAAACGGGTAATATCTGGAGGTCGAGATGAAAGTAACGCGATCACGGTACACAAAAAAAAAAAAAATAAGTGAAGACTCCTTGACGATGATTATTTTATTAACACACGAACGGTATTAATTGTTCCCTAAAAAGAAATAACTACTTTCGTAAATGTGTGAACAGCCAAAAATTTTTTTTATTGATCCTAACGATGAATTAAAGAAGTTGATGCGAATTAGTGCTAAATATGACTTATAGGTAGATAGGCTCCGAGAATCAAATCATGAAATTTAGAAATTCTTGTAATTACAGGTAATTTTTTAATTTTTATTTATTCACTTTTATTTATTTAATATTTTTTTCGTCAGCGATTTTAGTTTATTTTTAAGTATTTTACTATAGTACTTTAGAATTTCGAAATTTTAAAGGAACTTTTTTTTATTATCCTCGAAATGTTTGGCATTTAGGAAAATGAAATTATTGAACATGAATCTCATAGTTAACTGCATAATTATTTTTTTCTTCTTGACTATCATTCGCATAGGTGTCCTTCTTTTGTCTTGAAAACTCATTTATTTCATCTCTGAGGAGAAGTAATAATTTAACATAACATATATGATGTTACTTTCAGATTGTTTTTACGCATTTCAGGAAATTTTATAATTATTTTTAACAGATTATTTGACTATTACTATCAGGAGTGACATGAAATTATCACTGTTTTCATGATTAAAGAACAAATTTTTCTTTGAAAAAAAATATACCAATAATCACGAGAATTGTTACAAAATATTTCTTTCACCAATCACGACGTACTGAATTGAATTTACGACGTCGACATGCATGGGATCATGAAATCAAAATGGTTCCTCGCATGAGAAGAAGTGTCATGCTTCACCAAGGTACAAATGGCAGATTATATTTATCTCATGGTTGTTAGGATTATGAATGCATCTGTCAATACTTGTGCTCTTACATGGGAAAAAGATTATGACCTGTCGTGACAGGTGTACATCTCCCGTGATTATTCGCCGAGTCAAAACAGATATTAGCGATTGCATGGGAAATGTCTAGCGAAAGAGTCGCACAAATTTGTTTGCATTTTGCACATTTGACCACTCGTGGGGAAAATCGTGATGACAGAACTCATGCAAATCTGTCCATATTTTTTCCATTACGCTAATAATGAAAAGGGATGAGTATGATAAATTGTTCTTTTGACATTTATGGCACAGAAATGCCGGTTTTTATAATTTAATCTTGCATCTACTACATCTGGTAAATACTAGAAATTTTTTTTTTTTTGAGAGCACGATTTTAAACAGATGGGCAATTATGTAAGTAAATAGAATTATGTATAAGGCGATTAAAATAAGGTACAGAAAACCTTGAAAACCGAGTGTCTTTAAAACAGAAATATTTGATTTTTAATCCGAAAAACATAATAAATCATGCAGTAATCCCTACTTAATAAATTGGAGATAAGCTATAAAAGAAAACTGCGCATTTAACAACAAGAAATAAAACAAAATTATAATTCCTTAAAAGCTGTATTTCGATTGTATAATTATTATTAAGATTCACTTAAAAATGAACTTTGTCTTAAGTAAATCATAATCCTTAAATTAATAAAACGAAAGCAATTTTCTGAGAAAAATACAATTTTCAAGCAATGCAAAATTATTCATCATAATAATTCGGAAAATATAAATCATATTAAGATTTTGACACGAATAATTCAGATTTATTTAAGATTTGCTTAAAAGTAATAATTATTCTCCATGAAATGAGTTTTTATGACATTATACTCAATATATCGTTGTTAATAAACTTATTTTATTGCTAAATTCAATAAGAACGCTGGCTAAATTTTAATAAAATTAATTTGATTGTATTTAACTTATAGTTAATTTAATAATCTTTCGAAACATATATTGTCGTTAGATTCACATTTCTTGATATCTACTAATATGAAACAGTTTTTAATTATTATTTCTGAAAATATGACACTTCAATCTCAAACACATGTTTAGATTCTGTTCTATAAAAAACGCTTTAAAATTTTGCTAGGTTACTATATATCCTATGGTGCTATAATATGTATTAAAGAAAAGATCCAAGCCTCGGCTATTAAAACGCTCTAAAATCAACGACTCAAATTCATCAAAATTCAATGTAAATTGTAATTAAATTATTTAATTTTTTACTCAGTTAAAAATTATAAATATTTTTTGAAGAAGAAAAAATAAGGAAACACGACCTTTTCATGAAAACTGATATCGAGTATAGTGTGTAGTACTTAATCCTGTGAAGGAATTTGCCTCTTGTTATGAATATATTATTATTGTTAAAATATCTTTATTATTGTTAAAATAACGATTAAACAATGAACAATTGGGAACTTGACCTTTCGAATTTCAAAGGAATTGCTTAATTTTCAAGGTAAAGAATTATTAGCTTAGCAAGTATTTCGAAATACAAAGGGTGTAATGGTTGCAATTTCGGTTTACAAAGGCATAAGCTGTAGAGTAGTAGTGAAATAAGAAAAAAAATCAATTTTTACTGTATTTATTTGAATAAATTTTAAAGTACTATTTCATAGTTATAAATTCCATTGTATAGTTACAAAAAGCTAGAAAAAATCAATTACCTTCTTTTGAGTTAAGGAATTCAAAAATCGTTTTTCATTTTTTTTTTTCAATTTTAAACAATTAAATGTACTTTCGCGGCAAATTTTCTTAAACACAAGTTCATATCATTTCTTAAAACTTCCAAACCAACAATTTCTGGCTTCTAAAGAACTGTGTCCTAATGATTTCGAAAAGTCTTCTGCCTTTTCGGGCAAGGAAGTTCCACTTACACTTACGTTTCTGTCAAAACATTAATGACTGTCGACAGAGTGCTTGCTTTTAATCCATATTGATCTGCCGCATCACTTTTCTTTATACCACTTTTTACAGCATTGATAACGTCAAATTTCTCAAGTAGAGTTATGGTTTTAATTTCTATACGGATCAATCAATTCCTTTTTCAGTCATTTCATTTTCCATGTTATAACGATGCTTACTTGTTCACCAAATAAGTACTGATATGTATAATCCAAATATGTATAGGATGTGTTAATAAAAACGTTAGAATTAAATCAGACAATGGTAGCATCTTAACTTTAGGATTTATACATTTTGTCAGCCAAAAGAGATTAAAATTTTTTTTTTTTTTTGTAAAAATAATACAAAAACATTTGTTGTCACAAGTTTGTGTTTATTCGTTGCAACAAAAATTTTTTTTCTTCCGAGTTATCTAACTCTAAATTTTGATATCCACGTGTTGTCCTTAATGTCCTGTAAAAGTAACGTTTTTTATTGGAGGTATATACTTTAATTAATTCACCATGTATTTTTCTTTTTGCTTGGTTTTTTTGAAATTTTTATACTATTATTCTCAATAATGTTGAGTTGTATTTTTTAATACTGCCCCTACCTTTTAATATTTATTGCATGAAAGGTACAATATCCGTCAAAATTATATTTTTATACCCTTACAATAAATCTGGTTTCTTTTTATTATTATTTCAAAAAGTCAGAAAAGAAAAATTATTTAATGTTTTTAACAACACAATAACATTCATAAACACTTCAATGTAATATTTTTTCAACCGAAGTTGAAATATTTCTAATTAAAAGAAAGCACACGTACACAAGACTCACTAAAAACACAAAATAACTTATGTACCTCTGTAAAGTCTGTACCTCGAACAATTCCAGCAAGAGTAACAGTTACAGTTATTACGAATTCGTTTTTGTTTTCATTGTTACCAACAACTATCGAGAAGCCGCAATAGCCTAGAGGTCATGATAGTGATAGCCTAGCGGCCACCGGGTTTTGTAGAGTTAAGGGTCTGATCCATGTTGACACTAAAATTCCCCGTGTAGCTGGAGCTCAAGCACGGAAAATCTGTCGAGATTCAAAGTCCACCTGTTGATGTGGTGTGGGAGTTTGGAGAGGGAGAAGTCGTCTCATCACTTGATCAAGGTTCAAAATTACGAAGCCCGTTGCCAATATCCCTCGTGTTGTTTCTAATGCGACGTTATCAAAAGCAATCAATCAATTATCTAACAAATATGGAAGAAGACTTTAGTTTTTGTTTCTAAGTTTATGTAAAAAATATTGACAAAAAGTGAACTTATTCACAATGGCTCCTGAAATTAGTATGCAACAGATTGAAAAAAGGTGCTGTTTGACCAATAAAAAACGAAGAGAAGGGTAAATACTTCAATAACTAACAAAATTATTATATACTCCATTAAAATTTACAAAAATCAAAAAATATTAAAAAATGGATCTCGCCGCAATGGATTTTGAGCGACTCTTAAATGTTAAAAAATGGCCTAATATTTCAATTCTAATCTTTATTTTTATAAAAGAGTTTCTTCTGAATTTCATTTTTCATTTGAATAATTGAGACTGAAGGAAAAAAAATCTTCATGTTCATCTATAAAAAAAAAGAAGTACGGATTACTTTGCGTCGAGAAAAAGTATCTATTTATAGATCTCGAACAATAACCCGTTGAACACAAAACGTGAACTCCTGACTCGTTTCCTCAGAGAATAAGAGTGCACGAAAACAATGGTGCCGTACTAAACTCCATCCTCCGGCAGCAGTTAATTCTTCAGCTGTCTTGATATGACGTGTTCTTCCAAAACAGTAAGCGAGCGACTTGATCGAAATTAACCTTGCAAAGCGGCGATCGCAAACAATACACAACGGGTTTTCACCGTATGCGCTTACTTGGGATGAAGGTCGATATTTCTTCTTTTTAGCCCTTTTTTTTTAAAACGAAAAATAGATGTAGTTATTTTAAGTCTGTTGAGCATGAGGTGTTCTACTTCCTGTTTTCCCGAGATTCGGGACGAGTTGATTAACAGTCAAGTAAACATGACACAGTTTGGTGGTGTAATTTCGACATTTCTTTTTCATCTAAGGCTCGTGTATGTCAAGTGTACTTTTAAGTTATTAGCTGTGCAACACAAAAGTATTATAGACCATGACAGAATAAACACGTCAACACATTTAAAAAAGAAATGTGCCATCCGTGAATCTGCATCAACTGGGGCAAGTTCATCATGGTGATAGATCTCACATGAACTACTTAGTTCTGAGGAACGAATGATAGAAGGCAAATAAAACTAAGTAAGCAACGTAACGTCTCTATTTTACTTTAAATGGAGATTTTACTCGTATATATTTCCACAAACAATTCCAGCCTTTTTAAACAACTCTAAATTATCTTTTCAATGAAATGTATGAAACCACAAGAACATCCTCGAAAAAATCACAGAATACCATTCTTTTAATCCAGTTCCACAGAGATACGCGTTAATTTTATCATAATTCAATTTAACATAACTTATTCGATTCAATATGATTAAGTTGAAATATTAAGCATCCAAAAACAATGTTATTCATAACTAAATACAGCAGAATAGAGAAACGTTATTTTCTTTATATTTATATATAAAGCGATATGGATGTAAAGCAATATTTTTTTTAAAAAAAATTAGAAATGAATTCAAATAACAGTGTCACTGTCTGAACATAAATTATAAAATCATTGTAGTCATTTTCACAGAGTGTGGCTGGAAATTCTCTACTCGTGTTATCCAGCACATCTTATGAAATTGACATCAATGACCATGAGCACTTGTGAGGATTCTATCGTTAAAATCATAGGGGTTCAGAAATACATAACTTTTAAAAATTAATATTGTGATCCACATTTCTCTCTCAGTCATGTACATGGCCGAAAATAGTTTTGATGAGCCCCTAGGTTTCTCAAGATAATAGGGCCCGTTACATGTCCAACCCAAGCAATCCTTTATCAATGACAGATTATCGTTGTTTTTTGTGATGAATATGTAACATGTAGTATTCTATGGACCTATAATAATTGAAATTTAAGACAGTTAAGAAGAAGTATATTAATAGTGAAACACAAGTGAGAAGAACATTAATAGTAGAATAATTTTTAAGCTGTATACTGATACGTGGTTGTTCCTACGATCATGAAGCAAGTTGTTTTAATTTGTTTTTGTCCCTTTTGGTCACTTTGATTCTACACATGAGAGACCCGTAGATGGTTATTGAACATTTGATCCTTCAGAAGTGTGAATTACAATCTCACGAGGAAAGGGTGCTTCCTAATCGTTGTGGTTGTCCTCCATCCATCCTGGCGGAACAGTTAAATACGAAGCACACCAAGAATTAGACACATTCACCCTCGACACACACTCACACGGACACATTCATATCAATACAGACAAGTCACACACAAAACACCTGCATCCATATACACAAATAACTTCAACGATTGGGATACCACTGTCATCTTCCCCACCCCCACACCCCGGTATGTAATTGTTAAGCTGTTTGTTTCACTAAATTTAATGATACATCAAATGATAGTCTCTTCAATTGAGTCATTGTTCGTAATTCTAACTATTTATTCTCATCTGTGATCAGAGCCACTACGTGATAACTTCGTTTACTTAATTATTTGATCATTAATGTGTCAATCTCAAAATTATCAGAGTAAAATAATAATCTAAATTTAGAGAAAATGGTTCTGCATCTTTACATTAAACTGGTTTTTTATTATTCATAATACACACAACACATGACCTTTGTGAAATGAGGTAACAAAATTTAAAGCTTTCAACTTCAATGAATTTGAAATAATCTGATCTTTGAGAAATCACTTTTTTAAGCCTTCTGCAGATCTCGTCGTTCAAGGCAGCAGCCTGTCTATCCAATAGGGAAATGAGGCAATGATTGAGACCAAAACGCTTGACTTTGACAAATGAATCTGTGTCTCCAAAGAGAAGAAAATTATTCGTTACTTTATTCAGAATGGCAAAGACATTGCACGTGCAAAAGAATTCGAAAAATATTGTAACATATTTATCAGCCAGTTAGAAATTGCTTGTGACATACTCGAATTAACACTCATTTATACAAAATTTTAAGTTTCTTTAAGAGAAAGTGGTCCTTTGTTATTCTTCAAAATAGATTTGCGATAAGATCAAGGGAAATTTTTAACGCTAGTTTAGAGAAATTATAGATTTATAAAAGAACTCTTCATCATTGAATAAATGAACAAAGTATACAAAGCGGAAAATCCCTTCGTCTGTTATGATAAAGTGGTTATTATGAAATATACCAGTCTGCCAGACAAATTACTTTAATTTGCAATGTATTCTTTTTAAAGATTACAGAAAAACTGCTATTCAAACAGCAATTTGTATGTTTTTCTAACTTAAGTTGTGACGTTGGGCTATTTGCGGTTTTCTCTTCACTAAGCTCGGGGACATTTTCGTAATTTGAACTGCATACATTTACAAATTCTTGGCAACTGAATGATACGAGATCAGGTAAATTAGATGAAGATAAGAAATGCAGTGAATTGAATTAGAGATAGTGATATATAAGCGAAATAGAATGAACAAGACAGAGAAGGGAATTAAAAGGATAAAGACAAGCTGATAAATGTTGTAGATTGAAGTGTAAGTAATAAGACGAGCTAAAACATTATTATTTGAACACAAACTAGGATTGACTGAGCTAAGAAGGATTCTAGAGAGAAAGAGAGAGAGCGTGATCTTGCATGTACTTTGATAGAAAATTAAGTATGTTGTCCTTTTTTTGAGTAATCTTCAATTGGAGTTTTGATCTTTTTACTGATTTAATTAAGACTTTAAGATGGCTGTAGAGTTAAATAATGAAGGAAGGCCATCACGACGTTCTAACTTCTATCTAGTTATATATTATCAAAATTAGATTCACAAAAAAAATTCAAAATGCAATTTCGAAAGTAATTAAAACGATGGCACCAAAATTTAAAACATATGCAAAATAAAAATCGCATATACTCTGCTTTCCTGCCACTTATCCCTATTTTCCCTTTAAAGAAGGATATATTTTTTCTCTGTCGAATGTCGCCTCCAATGCTCCGGTTTCGGCTCAAAAGATATTTAACCATGTATTTGAAGAAAAATTCCTTCTAAAAAAATCTGGGATTAAAAAATATGATTTATTGGTATTCTAGTTTCAAAAATCTAACAGCATTCTTTAAAACATGGATTGTTAGTATTTCCCTTTTTCAGAAGTGTTTTGGTTTTGCAACATCTAAAAGTTCTATCTTAAGAATGTTAAATCAATGTAAATGATGTCCATAGTGCTACTTCGAGATATAGAAATACCTCAACAATTTAAAAATTAATAGAGAATATAGAAAATGTGTTTCTATTTTTTTTACAATAATACAATTCAACTATTTAACTAATTACAATGTCTTTCAAATTTTACATAATAGAACACTTCATTCAAAGAGTGCTTTATAATGCGATTTTCTCTAAAAGGAATTTCGGATATTCGTTTGCTCCACACAGACACAAATTTTTAAAATTAGTAAACTAAAATGTAGTTAACCACAAATTGCATATCATTCAAATATCTTAAAAGTCAACTTCCCCCCAACACCATTCTCACTGCCAAGCACAGAAGTGGTTTGGTTCTTGTATGGGGTTGTTTGACAGCAAAACGCATTGGAAAATCAGTTTTTACAAACCATGAATAAAATAATTTACTTGGATGTACTCAAGAATAACTTAAATCAGCTTTAAGTTATTCTTAAGAAATTAAGATTAGGGTTCAAGTGCGCATTATTATCTTCAGCAAGATAACGAACCAAACATACAGTTAAAATTGCTAAGTTATGGTTGTAGTACAGTTGTAAAATGAGCATCTCAATCTCTCGATTACACTGTGATCGTCTCGATCACGCCTAAAAAACTCTGTTCAAAAGCATAATATTAGGAGGAAAAATGCGTACAAAAAAGTATCACAAGAAAAACGGGCAAATATATCCTATGAAACTCTACAAACCCTTTCAAATCAATGCACACCGTTTGGAAGGTATTCTTAACGCAGAAAGATATGCAATGAAATATTAATTTATGTTCCTTGAAATTTTTAAAATTAATTATGCTAGGTATGTACTCAATTTTGTGACTTAGATATCTACAACTTCAAAGGAGAAATTATGATAATTAAACTATTACCGATTCTTCATTTTGTTTCTTAGTCTGATACATTTTGTGATAAGTATTCTATTGTTCATATAAATATTAAACTTAAATAAGTATGTAAAATTATTGTTTCACATCCTTAAGAAGGAAAGTAAGTGGTCTGCACTCAATTTTTAGGAATCTCTGTAACTCCGTTTTGATTCTGTAATTCTTGACTGAAATACTAAACAGCGTAATCAGTTGGAGACAAAAAATAAAATACGGATGAAAAAATATCACATTCCATATTGTAACTTTGGGAATCAAAAACCAGAGACGATATTAAAAAGTAAACAAATAAAAACCACAATTATCAAGAGTAATTATGGATTTATTCTATCTTGCAAAAATACATGATTTTTTAAAAATATACAAATACATATTTATCTGTCTGTATTAAAAATTAATTAGACTACAAAAGAATTAAGAACAATAATTTAACATGAAAATATGTACATTGTTTTTCATAATTTGTCTCTCATTTTGAGAAAAATTTCATTTCATAATTTGTTCTTATCTCACTTTAAGTATTTGAAACAGAACGATATTATTTCATCTGCATCAGTGTTCTTTTTTTCATCAATTCATCATTTTTAAATTTTAATATTTTAACTTATTGAATGAAAAAGAAATATTTTTTAACTTTAAAAATAAATTAAAGTTAAAAGGTGCCCTTTTATATTTTGTGCCACTATAACTTTTAATTAACTTTTCGTAAACATTATGAACATCATTATTTGATTTTTTTTTAAACTCAATGAAATACAAGGTATGAAATTACAAATTCTTTTCATGCAAAATAGTATGCTCAATTTATACAGAGAGTTAACAGGGGAGAAAACAGGAGTGAACGAATTACGCGAATGGAAAATAACTGATATTTGCATTGAACATGAAAGTTGAATAACTTAACGTTTTGACAAATGTGGCACTTAGCTACAAAAAAATAAAAACAGCGAAAAGCGGTTTCCACCGCTCTCAACCTCTAATGTCTTCTGTCTGGCATAATTTCAAGGCCACACATCTTACGACATTTAATTTATTTACGAATATGCATCTTTCTTGATCATTTCGTAAATTGTAGCAATGACGGCAAAAAGCTTGCAAAGGAACGAATTGCTTTTTATTTTCTGTTATAGCGATCGACGTTAAGTAAAAATTGAATCGACCGTGTAGCTCTTGATAAGTTATTCGATTATCATGCTTACAAATTTTCAATATTTGGCTCCCTGAGATCAAAGTAGACACGTTTGAAAAGGTAACACATAAAAGGAAATCACTTAATTTGTTTGTGTTGCTACTCGCTTGTTGTTTCCAAATGAAAAATAATAATAATAATAATAAACGTTTATGGGTATAATATCTTGAGTAATATCATAGAATTTTTAAAAATCGTGTGGTATTTTCAAAATGTGGAATTTGTATTTAAATCTTCACATCAGTCTTAAAAAATTGATAATTTTTTGTTATATTTAAATTACCATTTCTAGATTTCGCTTTTTCCAGAAAAGTCCTGGAAAGAGGAGATTTCCGATACATGTGTTACCAGAAATGTCCCAATAAACACTGTAATTCTTAAGAAAATTAATATATTATATAAAAAAATAATTACAATTCTAAAAGTACATTAACAATGATATATTTTAATTGCTATAATTTTTCGACGAATAATATGTATTTATTTATCACAAACACTTTTTTCGAAATACTCCTAAATACTCCTGTGTACGATATAAAACTACAAGGAGCGATTTGTCCATTTCAATGAATTATTAATGTTTTCTATTTACGATATCAAGGTAAAAAAATTATAATAATTTATTGAATCACGTCCCTCAAAATTTATCCGTTTGATCTCAATGAATCCTCAGAAATTTTAATTAACAGATTAAGATATTGATAATTATGTATCATTTCCAAACTATTTTCTGTTAACATTCTTCTTTAACACATTCATTAGTTAACGTACTTGTTTAAAACATTCATGGACAGTACAGTTGTAGTGAGTCAAATATTTATTCCGTTTGTAGGTAATGATGGTAGAAACCGTAAAGTTTATTTCTCTTAACATACAATTGATGAGATGTACAGGAGCACATAAGCTTCACAGCTTATTTCACTTACTAAATAATTGCATTTAAATATAAGAAAATATAAATAAATTGTCCTATATGAATACTTGTCATTGCTAAAAAGTGATTCAAAAAAGGAATATTTTGACCACATCACTTACTACTCTTCACCACGTAAAACTATTCGATATAATTAAAAGGTATATTTCATTTGTTGGACCTATGTGTTTGGAATTCTTTCTTCAGACGCAAGATACTGCTCCAGAAACAGAAAGGAGAGAAGGGAAAAGAAAAGAAAGAAGAAAAGAAAAAAATAGAAATATTGTTAAGTTTCAGGTGTTTTAAGTTCAGGTGATGCGTTATTTTAGTTGTCCCAACCACTAGAATATTGCTCTATAAATATTTCGAAAGAAAAGTCACTTTAGCCCAGAAGATAAAAATGTGATGTTGCTAGTTCCACCCATATTTTAAAACTGTCCGTGAATGTATTAAATATTATATTAGCTTCTATTTTTCATTGTACTTTTTTTTTTACATCTAAGAGCTATTTAAAAATGAATTTTGATTTCAGAATATACTCAGTACCGTGCAAAACTCATTTATGACTTAACAGTGTAAAAGTATTAAGCAAACATTAATATGCATTATTCATAGAAAGCACGTTGTCGCACGTGTGAAATTTGCTGTCTTCAAGGCAAATGTTCACAGTATGATAAGAATATGAAAGTGAAAACTATTATTTATTTTTAATATTTTAATATAACATTTGAATTATTTAAATACTATTTTATATACAGTATCTGAATGGGTGATTGGGAAAATGAAAAGATTCCAAAAATAAACAAACAAAAATGGTTTGTGGATGGTGTAGGAAATAAAATAATATTACCTGAATATTATTCTCTTTCCACTCAACGACAAAAAGACTTTTGCATTATTATATGAAGCGAGATAATATTTTATTTTTTTGCACTCTATGGATAGCTTGAGCAAATATTGGTCAAATGGCCAACTTACGTAAATACACCATATTTGTGGGATTTTATTCTTTTTTCTATCACCCTTTCTTGTGAATACATTACTTGAATTATTCAAATATCATTTATATATATATTGGAAGATATTCTGAATTTCTCAAATATTAATTTGTAATTACCTTGATACATTATTTGAATATTATTCAAGTATTATTTATATGTTATATATTAGACTTAAAGATTTTTAAAAATTACAAAATTTGAAGCTTCTCATTTGAATCAAGGACCATGCAGAACTGAATTTAATTGTAATATTTTAATATGAAATTACAACTATGAAACAAATCAATAAGTATTTCTTTTTGTCAGAACTGTTTAAAGGATTCATATTTAAAAATTGAATTTTTATTGCGAAATATACAGTTTAGATTTAAAAAGGAAATAATTGAACACTGAAGAGTTTTTAAGTAAACCGTATCCATATAAAAGAGTAAATTTTTAAATGACATTTTTGTGAAATCTAACTGCATGACATATACATCTTACATTTTCAAAAATTTAAATATTTCTGTTTTTCAATACACCCATGGCTCAATAGTTTTTGAATTGTTACACACACACACATATCCTATATAACATAAATAACAACATTTTCTCTTTTTCCAATTGAAATAACGTTTTATTTTGTGCATGCAGTTAATAAGATAATCACATGAGCTGCTCAAAAATAATTGACTTACCGCTTGAGGAGAAAAGGTTAAGAATAAAATAAATATCCATTTTCTTTTTCTTTCTATTTCCGACCACACCACTGCACGTTTGTTTTCGTTGAATTCGCGGGGCACCTTTCACGATTCATAGAAAGTGTCTGAAAGTGTTGTTCTTGTTCTGCCAGAATTACGCTCACTCATCGATAAGGAGTACGATGAGATACGGCAGTGCGCTCGGTGAGAGATGAGTGAATATCTTGATGGATTACATAAAATATTAAAGCTGCTCAATTTCTGTTTTTCCCTGTTAAAGTAGTTCGCTTTCTTCGTTTTATTTGCCAACACAACTGAAACTAAGGCCGA
>BMAW01015456.1:0-14636 GCA_019974015.1 Nephila pilipes | reverse complement strand
AAACAAAGGCTATTATCCTGCTTGAAACATTCTTTTAATTATATCTTTTAGAGATAGTTTAAAAACTATACTTTATTCTTTTTTTCATTTATTGATTGTTTATTATTGTGGCACTCAGATGCTTTTTTTTTCTAATGGCGATGTAACTTGTGATTTCGAACCTCGGCTAATTATCGAGAACGAAACTAGAGCTGGAGCTTTTTTCTCCAAACTTCCACCCTCCTCCAACAAAAGGGCTTGGAGCTTCGAAAGATTTAACTTGTATAAGCCCCCCTACACAACAGAATTTTAGAGACATCACATCTCGAAACCACGATTTGAAATAAAAAATGCTGGCTGCAAATTCGTGATCATGACCATTGGTATACCGCGGCCACACACTTTTTTTTATCAGATAATCTAATTGTAAACCCGTTCGAAATTATTACTTTCTAATGTTATTTAAACTTTGTTTTCTGAAAAGTATGGCTGTTCATCAAGTTAGAGGGCGTTGGAAAAAACACAGCGTATTATAAATGGAAATAATTTTATATTTATACGTCATTGAAGCAAACCATAAGTACTGTTTCTAGTAATTTATTAGCCAATAAATCTTGTTGAAAAAGTATTACCTTGAAGGGAAAAAAAATAAAAAAACTCAAAGCGATGTCCAATAATCCAAACAAACAAATCACCCTTTTCCTTCTTTTGAAAGAAATTTACATTCAAAGAAAGAAGATAACAATCAAAGCATTAGGCATGACAAATTGTTTTTTAAGAAAGTTGAGTCATTTATTAGGATTGACGCTTTTGTTATACATATACGCTGCCGAAATAAGAAAATAAATTAACAATTTTAAGCTTAAAATCACATTTGTATAAAATAAATCTTATACTGAACGATAAAGTGAATCTTTTGCTTTGTTTTTCGTTGAAAATTTAGACGGTTAAGAAAACTACAAATCAAAATTTAGCCCTTTATTACTTATTTATGTTTTATACATTTAATACATTTTCATTCAAAAAATATCTCCAAATAAATTTGTAAATGCAGAACTAATAATTAGCTTAAAGACATCAAATGCCATTTATTTATATGTATAAACAAGTGATTAATTCGCTACTACTTCTAAAATAAATCAATGTAACTTGTTATAGAAATCTGTTACCTAAAAAGGCTAAATTGTTTGCTTGAGGACATCTAAAGAGAAGAAAAAAAAATGAAATTGGATGAATAAATAACTATAAAAGTAATCATTTAGTTAGAAAATGAATAAAAATAATAACTAGATAATAAAGAGTTCTAAACACTAAAGTGACTTTGCAGACGACCTTTGCAGAAATAATAACAATAAAAAAAAACTTAATTTTACTTGTTTACTCGAAATATCATTAAGAGACGAAAACAATATTTTTTTTTATTTCGCAGTTTCGATAACAGCTAAAGGGCATAGTTAAGCAAAAGTAAGTAATTATATTTATTTTTCTAACTTGCCAAAGGTCTGATGATGAATAAAAAGGAAAAAATGTTAATTGCCAGTAAGTATGGTGATATGATTGTTCATTAACATCTCATCAAAAAGCAATTGAAGCACAATTGGCTGCAACTTCGTAATTTTGAGCCTCGTTCTAGTTCCGAGAAGGATACCTGAGCTGGCACCTCCCTCTCCAAACTTCCACTCCTCGCAAATGGGAGATATTGATCCATGGAATCCAACGGATTACCAGATTTAAAGTGTAACAGCTAAACGGCAGAATTTTAGTGGCATCAGAGTTGAAACCCACGACTTGAGGAAAGTAATGCCGACTGCGAGTCCACGATTCTGACCACTAGGCTACCGCGGCCACTAGTAAATGTGATATAATCAGTGTCTACTGTTTTGTTATTTTTAGTTAAATTTATTAATAAATGGAAATATCATTTTCTCTTAATAAGAACATAAAATAACTGTTTCGTGCAAAACTCGATGTTTAAGAGTTGTATAAGACTGTCATTGAAGATTTTAATTGTGTCTCTCGTGTTTTTACGAACTGAGAAGCGGTAACTGTGGACTAATTGCTATTTTCCATTCACCTAACATTTGGGTAAATTTTCTAGAATTACCTAAATTTCCAGTTCTTTTCCAATAAAGTGAAACGGGATATACACAGATTAAATAGAATTTAATCTGTGTATATCCCGTTACGGAACTAGTTACGGAACTGTGTATATCCCGTTAAGAAGTTAGTTAGATGGAAACACGGAGAACTAAATACTGTAGTTGATAGTGTTTAGTTGGAAATTGGCGCATGATAAGAAAGTGTGGTTTTATATCGATCCAAATGTGACTAGACTGTAATATAAGACCTTTCGTAATGAGTCCATGTTGGTGAAAGTTTATAAACCTACTTGAATCTCATTTGTTGTGATTAAACTCACTCGAACACAAGTGTGTTGGTAAAAAAGATCTTTGATTATTATTCGAAACTAGATTTCAGACACATTGAGAGAAAGTAGACTTAACACGTTCGCTGCCCAAGCTGATGTGGCGAACTCGTTCACCCTCGCCCAGATCCTATCTGCATTTTCACGCTTTTAAATTATTTTTTTACATAATAAAAACTTTTAAGAAATAAACTATACGTTTTTGCGCACCTCTAGAACAACATCTAGTCTTTTCTTGCACACTGAAACATTACCCGTATATCCTAAAATAATACTCGTGCTCGGGAATTTAGGCATGACAAATAATAACGAATTAACTCATAGTTGGCTAATATAAACTCAGTTTTTGGTTATTTAGTATGACGAGATATGATTTGGGGATTTAAGTGATTAGGTATTATTCGATGATTTAGGTATGACGATTGCAAACGAGTTTATTCTTAGATGGCTAGTAAAAACTCAGCTCTTTTAAGAGAGAGTAATGCTGCATATACTTACTTTTTATTTTCATCTTATTGTCTCATCATTCACCTTAATATTGAGCGTCTGTTTCGATTTAGAACTAATGATCGCGAAATAAGTGTGAGAAAGGAATTACGAAACTTGATTTTATTAATTATTTCTTAAGCAATATGTAATTGACCATAAAGCACAATACTGAAAGAGGTCTGATGCTTAATTTGCTTTTAACTGATAATGATGGCGTACTTATATATAACAACAAGTACAAGGAAGAAATCATATTTATCCATTGTAATCATAGTGGTATTTTCAGCGAAATTTATATTAAAATACAGGTTTCTTCAAAATGCTAAAAGAAATTTTAAAATGCCACATAGTAAATTTATTTTTAAAAATACACTTACCAGAAAACGGTTTAAAATGGAGGAACACTATCAAACATTTTTAAATTCCTTTTGGCCAGTAACATTGCGGAAATTGGAGTGGTGATAATATATTGATATTTAAAAATGGAGTTTTCAACAAGAAAAGTCATTTTGTCTTCGGCAGTTTCTATGAAATGGAAACAAAATATGTAGTTTTAATCTAAATTCCGTTTCAGGTATGTTTAGGAAAACATAGTCTTACTGACAAAAATATTATTAAGATGTTTTATAGAATATTCGTATTGCAATAAAATAAAAAAAATGAGTTCCCATTATTTTAAACTGGTTCTAGTAAACTTACGTTTAAAAATAGTTTATTATAGTATTTTAAAATAATGTGCATCATTTTGAATGATCCTTATATATATAAACATAACGTAAAGCAATCAAATAGAATATATATATATATATATATATATATATTCTATTTAATTGCTTTACGTAATCTTATTTTATCTTATTAAACATTAATATTTAATCTTAAGATTAATGTTTAATAACAAAAAAACTTATTTTATCTCTTATTAAAAATTAACCTTATTAAATATTAAGTCTTATTATCTTATTAAATCTTATCAAAAATTTATTTTAGCTGCCAGTTAAAATCATCCCAGGTGCTTGTATTAAGATGATGTTTTAAGTTAATTATGTTTCTATTTTTAAACAGTCTTTTTTTATGAATAATAAGACATATTTACTTAGAAAATAATAACAATACACTTAAAAATTTAAAATTCTAATTATTACATTACAGACATAACTAAATGATCTTTGTTTTTCTCTTCCATATCAGTAGTTACAGCTTAACTACAATCGTATCAATATTCTTGCACAACTGAACAAATGTTACAACTGAGTGTGAACTGAGAAAAGCTCCTAGTGTTTAGGAAGAATTATGTTTTGGTGTGGCCACACTTTTTGATTTCTCCTTCAAATCTTGTTTCACTTTTATTTCTTAAAAATAAAAATACATGTTTGTTTCAGCAACTTTGTCATCAAGCAAAATTCTTATTTCTGTTATATACTTGAATTTTCGGTTTAATTATTTATCGTATTCTTCAAGTATTCGTTCATATTTATGTTTTATAACTTATTTTTAAATTCCTACTATTAACTCACACTCTCCCTATATATATATCTGTTCAAATTTTCAATCGTTATTAAAATACTTTTTATTCATCCACTTAAGTTCAAATACATTTTCTTAAACTTGTCATGACACTTGATGTTAATGCAGTTTTTTCAAATATTAATTTTTTTAATTAAATTTAATAGGTGAAAATGCAGTTTAGCTCAACCACTTGGTGTGATTTCAAAAATTGCCACACTTGGTGATTTTTTTTTTCCGGCTGACCGCTAAGTCCGCGAATCAGACCATTTGTCAAAATACCGCCAAATAATTCCTGTCACTAAGGGTGGGTGAGCTAAACTGTAGTCCAACCATTTAATTTACCGGATGAATTAAGAAACAAGCCAATGCTTTGACTATGCAATGACTTCATGCAATGGCAATGTTGGTTGAGCGTCGGCGTAGAATCTTCATGCTTTCGGATCGAATCTCGTCGAAGCATAATTTTTTTTTATTTGATTTTCGAATAATTAATTTTAGTTTTATATGGGAGGATTTTTTTTTCTCTCTATTATAAAGTATTTAACAGGATATAAATTTAGGAATAAATACCGTCAGTGACGAAGCGTGTAGAACGCTGGAAAAAAATTTCTTTTGCCACTTAATATTGTGATTCTTTCATATGTATATACATATTAATATTAATTGTAATTATTTAATAAAAAGTAACTAAAATAAAAAATTTCTTTCTTGACCTAAGTAGGAATTGAATTAAATTTTTTTTGTATTACTTGTTATGTAATATACTTAGTTTTCCAAAAACTTAAGCGGGTCATTTGAAATTATGAAATTGGTCACTCGATTTCTTATATTAGTCATAAGAACCGATTGCTGTCTTAGATGTCGAGGAGAACAATACCAATATCAGATTTTATTATATAATACCAATATAATACATATTCACAACTTACATTAAAGAATATTATTGTTGTAAACCGAATATACACAAGACAGAATGAGAATTGAAACAATTCATATATTTAGCAAGACATTTACATACAGATTTTCATCTTTAACGTTTAAATAATAGAAAAATTCAACTGCAAGAATGTAGAATAACTAAAACCTTCAGGCTTAAAATAATAAGTTACTTCAGAATTTAATCTAGGTAATTCGCGGAAGAAATATCTAAGTATGAAAACATCTTACTCTAAACTAACTTCAACATAAAATCTACAATGATGGTTGACAATATTCTTACAGTCTAAGTGGAACAATTCACATAACATAAATCTTTCCTTTCGACTCATCAAAGAATACCATTAAATAAAGAATGAAAATACCATTCATTTTAACTTATTATATAATTGAATATGCAATTTAGAAATGAGGTGTAAAATAGTAAAATAAATAATAACAAATAGTTTCCAAATTCGAGTGTGTTTAAAATAGATGGAACACAATTATATCTTACTAGCAAGGTGATTTAACTAAAATAAAAATTGGCATAGATATATTAAGTTTATAATTTAAAATGTATCTAATGAATGTACTCAGGATGTATATAGTAAAATCAAAGTTAATAACCTAATAAGAAATTTACGACAATAACTGATGTACTTTGACTACTTATGATTATGTATTTTTTATTTGACAAATAATCCAACTTACTTAATAAACGCTTATCCTGTCAATTAACTTGATAGTTCCAGACTTATTAAAGGATGCTCTGAAGCTGGCGAAAAATAGAATGTTACTTAGTAAATTGGCTTCCTATCATCCCGTCAATGCGAGACAAGATTTATCGGTAAACTGACATTTAATAGATTAGACAGGGTTATGTGTCATTAGCAGGAAGTTTCAGATGAAAAGGGATACATCCGACTTCCAATTAATTAATCTTTGAGGATTAATATTTTAAATAATATCTCATAATTATTCATATTTTCTTATTTTTAAAGAAAGCGAAAAAGGTTTCAAAACATAATTGATTTATTTTAAATCATAGATGTAAACAGAAATATTCATCTAATTACTCAAATTAAATTGTTTGATACATAAAGGAGATGGAAAAAAACAAAATTGAAAAGTAGGAACTATCTAAAAATTATTTAAAACTTGTGTAATCAGTTTTTTCTTTATTTATTAAAATTGAGGAAGTATATATTCGAAATAATTTCTTTCAAATAAATTTAATTTCTGCATAACATGAAGATTAACTTCAAAATTAAAAAAAATAATTATAGAACTACATTTGATAAAAAAATGGAAATGTTCTTAGAATATTTATAGGTGTTGAATGTTGCTTTTAAAGTAAATATAATTAGAAAATCTAATTTTTTAGAAAGAAAAATTCTTTAAGGTTTTTAAATTAAAACAAAAAGTATGAAAAAAGGGTATAGTTGTTAACATTTGCAATAAATGAATAGACATAGAAACAAGAAAGGAACTGAACCCAATTATTGCAAAGTATCAACAAATTAATTTACTCTTTATTGAGAAATTTAAGATATACAGAGTAAACCTGTGATGTTCAGTTTAAAAACCATAGATTTTCAATTTGGCAGCATACATGTGTATACATACGTATATGGATGTGTCGATTTTAAAGTAATTTAACAAAATATTGTGTGTATATTTATTTATTGTACGTGTATAGCCTTTATTCTGGCATAAGTGAACAAACTTTTTAATGAAATATTTATAAATATTAAGTAAATAGCATTTGGCTTATAACAATTTTAGAGTATTGGTATTCTTGAATTATACATAGTTATGTGAAAAATGTTTCTTAAAAGGACATTTTTGATATTAAGAGGTTAAAGCTTGTATATGTTATACATTTGGCAAAGCAGTAACGAGCAATCTTTTATCATAGAGTATATATACTTTCTATATCTATTTGTCTATTTATTCATTTGCCCATTTATATTCATTCATTCATTTTATCTATTCATTTTACCTATTTGGCCTATCATCTATCTATTCTTATTCCATCTATTTGGCCTATCTATTCTATCTATTCATTCATCTATCTATTTGAGTCTATTCCATTTTATCTATCTATTCTGCCTATCTATTCATTCATTTGTCTATCTATTCTATCTATTTTATCTATCTATTCATTTTATTCCATTTATTCCATTCATTCATTCATTCATTTATTCCATTCTATTTTATTTATCTATTTATCTATCTATCTATCTATCTATCTATTCTATTTGGCTCATTTATTTATTCATTTATCTATCTATCTATCTATTCATTTTATCTATTCTACCTATCTGGCCTATTCATCTATTTATCTATCTATTCTATTCATTTCATTTATTCATCTATTTCATTCATTTTATCTATTTGCCTATTTTATCTATTTATTCCATTTGTCTATCATCTATATTCTATTTATTTATTTGCCTATCTATCTATTCATTTATTCATTTATTTGTATCTACTTAGCCTATTTTCCATTCCATTTTATCTATCTATCTATTTTATTTTATCTATTTATCTATTCCATTTATCTATTCTATTCTATCTATTCATTCATTCATTCTATCTATTTCCATCTATTTTATCTATTTGTCTATCTATCTATCTATTCTATCTATCTATCTATCTATCTATTCTTATCTATCTATTCTATTCTATTTGGCCTATTCTATATTCATTCTATTCTATCTATTTATTCATTTCTATCTATCATCTATCTATTCTATTTATTTATTCTTATTTCCATTTTATTTGCCTATCTATTTATTTATTTATTTTATTTATTCATTTGGTTTGGTCTATTTATCTATTTTATCATTTATTTATTTATTTATTTATTTATTATTTATTCTATTTATTTATTTATTTATTTATTTACTTATTTATTTATTTTATCTATTTGACGAATATCTATTTATTTATTTTATTTTATTTATTTGTCTATTTGTTTTATTTATTTATTTATTTATGCCTATCGGTTTATTTTATTTGGTTTTATTTGTCTATCTATTTATTTATTTTATTTGCTTATTTTATTTATATTTATTTATTTTATCTATTTTATTTGCCTATTTCTATTCTTATTTATTTATTTGGTCTATTTTATTTATTTATTTGCCATTTATTTATTTATCATTTATTTATTTGTTTGTCGCCTATTTGCTTCCATTTATCTATCTATTTATTTGTTTTATTTATTTTATTTGTCGTTATTTGTTTATTTATTTATTTATTTATTTATTTATCTATTTATTCTATTTTATTTTATTATTTGATTTATTTATCTATTTGTTTATTTATTTATTTATTCTATTTATTTATTTATTTTATTTATTTGCCTATTTATTTGTTTTATTATTTATTTATTTATTTATTTATTTCCATTTATTTATCTATTTTATTCATTTGTTTGCCTATTATTTATTTGTCTATTTATTTGCCTATTTGTTTATATCTATTCATTCATTCATTTGCCTATCTATTTATTTGTTTACCTATTTGCTTCCATTTATCTATTTATCTATCTATTCATTTATTTCCATTCCATTTCATTTGCCTATTTATTCATTTCATTTTATTTGTTTATTTTATTTATTTTATTTATTTGGCTTATTTGTCATTTATTTGGTTTATTTTATTTGGTCTATTTGTCTTATTTGGTCATTTTATTCATTCATTTGTTTATATTCATTTATTTTATTTGGTATTTGAGTCTATTTGTCTATTTGTCTATCTATTCATTATTTTATTTGTTTATTTATTTGTTTTATTTATTTATTTTATTCATTTATTCATTCCATTTGCCTATTCTATTCATTTATTTATTTATTTATTTGCCTATTCATTTGCCTATTCATTTTATTTACTTATTCATTTATCTATCTATCTATTTTATTCATTTTATTTTATTTTATTTATTCATTTTATTCCATTTATCTATTTATTTATTTATTTATTTATTTATTTATTCATTCATTTTATTCATTTGGCTTCATTTATTTGCCTATTTATTTATTTTATTTATTTTATTTATTCCATTTATTTCATTCATTTATCTATTTATCTATTTGTCTATCTATTTGTCTATTCATTTGGCCTATTTGTCTATTTCATCTATTTGTATATTTATCTATTTATTTATTTTATTTATTCATTTGTTTGCCTAGCCTATTTATTCACGGCTCTATTTATCTATCTATTTGTATTCATTTATTTGTTGCCTATTTATTTATTTGTTTACTTATTTATTTGTCTATTTCCATTCATTTTCATTCATTTATTTTATTTCCATTTATCATTTGGCCTTATTCATTTTATCTATTTGCCTATTCCATTTTATTTTATTTATTTGTTTGTTTGTCATTCCATTCATTTCCATTTACTCATTTATCATTCATCTATTTTATTTATTTTATTTTATTTGCCTATTTGGTTTATTTGCCTATTTTATTTATCATTTCATTTATTCATTTATTCATTATTACTATTTGCCTATTTGTTTGGCCTATTTATCTATTCATTTATTTTATTCATTCATTTATTTCATTCATTTATTTTATCTATTTGTCATTTGCCTATCTATTCATTTTATTCCATTCATTTTAAGTCTATTTATTCATCTATCTATCTATCTATCTATTCATTTATTCATCTTATCTATTTGTTATTCATTTATCATTTTACCTATTCATCTTATTCATTCATTTGTCTATTCATTCCATTCATTCATTTGTCTATTTGTCTATTTGCCTATTTTATTTATTCATTTTATTCATTCATTCATTCATTTTATTTGTTTATTCCATATTTTATTTTATTTATTTTATTTATTCCATTTGCCTATTCATTCATTTTATTTCCATCTATCTATTTACCTATTCCATTCATTTGCCTATCATTCATTTATCTATTTGTCTATTTATTTATTTATTTATTCATTTGGTATTTGTTTGCTTCATTTTATTTTATTTGCCTATTTGTTTGTCTATTCATTTTATTTGGTTTATTTTATTTTATTTTATTTATTTATCTATTTATCTATCTATCTATCTATTCATCTATCTATCTATCTATCTATTCATCTATCTATCTTATCTATCTATCTATCTATCTATCTATATTCATCTATCTATCTATCTATCTATCTATCTATCTATCTATCTATCTATCTATCTATTCATCTATCTATCTATCTATCTATCTATCTATCTATCTAATCTATCTATCTATCTATCTATCTATCTATCTATCTATCTATCTATCTATCTATCTATCTATCTATCTATCTATCTATCTATCTATCTATCTATTCATTCATCTATCTATCTATCTATCTATATCTATCTATCTATCTATCTATCTATCTATCTATTCATCTATCTATCTATCTATCTATCTATTTCCATTCATCTATCTATCTATCTATCTATCTATTCATTCATTCATTCATCTATCTATCTATTCATCTATCTATCTATCTATCTATCTATCTATCTATCTATCTATCTATCTATCTATCTATCTATTCATCTATCTATCTATTCATATTCATTTCTCCATTCATTCATCTATCTATCTATCTATCTATCTATTCATTCATCTATCTATCTATCTATCTATCTATCTATCTATCTATCTATCTATCTATCTATCTATCTATCTATCTATCTATTATTAAGTTATGTCAGTGTGCGTGTGCGCAATACGGCAACATACTTAATAAATTGAAAAATGAAAGTGAAATAGTTAAAATATAATTTCTAAAGCAAGTTTATAAAATAGAGATTTAAGCATATTTTACAAGTATAAAAATCAAATTCATTTTGCAAACTGTAATATTTTAATTCCATAGAAGGAAAATACGTCATAAGATAAAATATCGCTTAAATCTTAAGTATAATCTAACAATAAAAGCCTTTAAATATTTACAATGTTTATATAGGAGTGATAAAATTATTTTTCGTAGAAGTAAAATCTATTCTACCCCTCTTTATATGAAGCCATTTATATATACCCTTTTATATTCCTAGCCCTTTGTATGAAAACGTCCATTAGTTTTGTTGGAAGATAACTGAAAGAATTTGAAATAAATTTACTGAGAAAATTTGCTTGTCAATTTTCTTATCAACATATTATTTTTTAAGTAGAAAAATCTTTACATGGAATTTATGAAATTTTTCACATCTAGGAATTAAATATTAATTATAATTTTAAGCAGTTTGCTCTGAAAAATCAATTCGAATAACATTTAACTTAATTTTAACCTTCAAGCCTTTATACTAAGTGTGTACCAAAAGCTTTCGTTAAAAAAATCTTAAAATTGAAGAAATTCTTATCCCATTCCGAAATGAATTAGATTAAAAATAATTTCGTTATGTACTTAAAATATTTAACCGATTTCAGACTGAAACGTCTAAGTTATTTTTTATATTAATGAAACAATTTTTTTTATACTGAACATTTAATTTATTATGTGCAATGCTAGATAGCCAACAATTTTCAGATATAGATGAAGATATCGAGGGATATTACGTAGAAATAGGCTCTGACATTTAAATTTTTTTCCATTCCAGATTGACTGAGTCATTTTTTTAAGGACCCAATTTTCTACAAAGACTGTTAGCAGATCCTAACAAGATTCTTATGTTGACATTTGGGTTTGATCAATATCAACCCAAACCAAATGTTAACAAAGACATTTGGGTTGAACATTTTCACAAATATCATCGAAACAATGATTACTTGGCCTAGAAGTCATATTTATTTTCTTATTTGTTAATGAAGTCCTAAATTGCTTGAAAGAGAAAGAACTAACCATCAAACAATCAAGGTTGACCACATAGCTTGCAGAATATATTTATTTTTCTAAAGCACTGAATGCAAGTAAGGTAAATAATTATTTAGGTAACTCAAATAAAAATAATTAATAGGTAAAGTAAATAACAATATACATAACTTATATAACTATATTTAGGGTAATCAGGTGCAGTTGCGGTAGCCAAGGAGTCATAGTCACGAACACGTAGCCGCATTTGTTTTGATTCAATCTAATGCGGCTAAAGATTTGTCGTTTAGCGGGTTTGATATGGTAGAAGTCCTCCCAATGTCGTAGTAAGGAAATTTGGAGAGGGGTGTACCAGCTCAGGTATCCTCCTCGTCACATTTGACCAAGATTCAAAACTACTAGGTTCTTCGCCAAAAAGCCACCCTGCTATTTCTTAGAGCGAAGTTAAGAAATATCATATATAGAGAGAAAGTATGTTGGAGAAATCTCGCTAATATTAAATAAATACTCATTAAGTGCTCAGAACAATTTTGCCGGTATTGGTGACTAGCCGGTTGATCTTAGTGATCAAAAGTGTATATTCTTGCTAACAAAAAGAGGAGCAGTATACATCGCATTTTTGATAGAAATTAAATGAAAAAAAAATCTTAGGAAATTCAATGAACTGAATGCTTAATATAATATTCCATATTAATTATGTATACTAATTTTTACAAAGGACTTTATAGTAAAGGAAATAAAGCATATCTAGCTATAAATATTTTCTGATTTAATCTATGCAAATTGATTAGCTTCTGAATGAATTTGTATATTAAATCGCATATTAGCTTTTGAATAGTTTTTTATTTTATTAAATAGATAAAGCTACGTAGATAGATTTTTCAACTTAAAAGTATTTGGTTTATAGTTTGAAAATTGGTTCCACTTAAGACAGAGTTAAGTGCTATAATGGATGGATACTGAAATCTGAAAGCATCGTAACTTTTAATTTCAAATGGTAGAAAGTATCTACTAAAATATAGAGTGTAGAGATTGATGGTCCTTTTTCCAACAAACAAAAAGTTAACGTAGAAATGATGTTATTTTTAGCTGATTTTTTTTACCAACTACCGCTTTATATTGTAGGGAGACAGTAAAACTTCCAATTACTTACTGTTTTTTAGAAGATAAAATATAGGTCGGAAACATTATATACAGTGTTATTCGTTCGGTTTTTAAATGCTTACAGGTTTATGAAATGATACTTATATAATTAACAAATTAAAATATACATCAAATCCCTTTATTTTCCTTCACTATCGAACAACTACGTAAATTAAAATAAAAGTAAACACGCAAAAAATAAATTTTCAGAAAATTATGCATCTCTCTGATTGATTAAAAAATTCTGTTTTAAAAACTATATAATATTTATTACTTAATTTCAAATACTATTCTTAAATTACAATTACTTGGTAAGAGATTAGCATCATTTACCTATTACTCGTACAAATTATTCAATCCTTAGTTATGATAAATAAGAGCATATGAAAACTGAATATGTTGTGGAAAGCGTGTATTTAATTAGTATTGAAGTTCTGTTCATTTCATTAAAGTTGTTTGTATTATTATTATGTCTGGTTTATTTCATTAAGGTCATAAGAATCTGTTCGAAACTTGGAATACATAACTAAACAGAAAAAAATGTTCTAATTTTGATGAAAATTTTTGACATTGTAACACGTACATCCGTTTGTAACATAAAAATGTTAAAATTTAGAAATATTCCAAAAATGCTGATTTTTTCACTTGAACACGTAAATATCAAAATCCATTTAGCATTATAGTTTAGAAGATGAAATATGGAACACATTTTACATCAAAATAAAAGAATTTATTCACATAGAAATGATTCATGTTTTAAAATACGCCATTCTATAAAATATTGTCGAGTCAAAATTTAAAATTAGCATTAGAACGTTAGCGAAATAGGGAATAAAGAATAGGAAACTGCAATGGAATAACTCAATGCAGTACTTATCCATTGATCGTATTTACATTTTTTTAAGAAGTCCATGTGTTATGACGACCTCCACATCCCCAAAAAACATCTCTGTAACTTTTCAAGCCTATTAGACTGCCTTCGTCTTCTTTTTTTCAGATTTGATAGAAGTAACTTATTGCTTTAATTATTTTTTCGAATTTCAGTGTGTACTGATCAATCTAGGTCTAATCAATGGGGACAGAAAATAATGACAACTCATAACGGCACCTATCAAATTTGAAACTAGTGTAAAATGGCTGTAAAAACAAAGCTAACCAATGAACCAGAGGAAAATTTGTCTTAATGATGTTTAAAGAAAATAAAAAATATAAAATAAAAAAAACTGAAAAGAACTGGGGCATCTTTTGATGTGTATAAACTTTTTCTTTTTCATAACTTTTCAAAACACCCTATTCTTGCTCGAGTAAACTGTTTTCCATTCCATGTTATTTTCCGAGATGATTGAACTTCGTTCT
>BMAW01015455.1:719250-764601 GCA_019974015.1 Nephila pilipes | reverse complement strand
GTGTATCTTTTGTTTAGGAACGATCTAAAATTTAGGAATATTTTTAATAAATGGTAACTATTAAAATAAATTACCATTTTTGGAAATTATATAAAATTCGTAGTTTGTCATCTGTTTTATACCGAAAGTTATTTCGAAGATTTGTAATATTTTTCTTATTTTGCAAGGTGATTGATTGGTTCAAGTATTGCAATAAATAGTAAGCTGGCAGAGATAATCAGATTAACTTTTTGACCACTTATTCCAGTATTTCTCGTGCACCTAATAGTTATTTTTTACGTATAAAGTTGATTTTTCTGAACATCTGTTCTTAAGATATAAATCAATATTTAAAATTCTTTGAAACAAAATTTTACTCTGCTGAAATTTTTTATGCATTTTAACTCCCAAATATATGCAGATTTTAAACATGTAATAAAAAATAAACAATTTTTGAAGCGATTATGTTAAGCAATTAAGAAGTCAGAGGATTAATGAATGTTAACATGTTTACCATAGAATAATAGGGTGCCAATAAAAGACAATAATTTTATGAAGATTAAATAATTAGATTCTATAAAATATGTTTGTACGATGACAAAGTCTTTGTACTCGTATATGTACAACGACAAAATTATCAACGTTATATTGATGAATGTTTTTGTTCTTAAATTGGATTTTTGTACATTCTCATAACATTTAAAAATATAATTCAATTATTTTATATCCTAATTTAATAATTTTATAACAGTGCTTCACAATAATTCAATTTAAATTAAATAAATCACAGATATTTGCTAATGTAGAATATTTTTTCATGTCTTCCAAATTCTGAATTTGAAGAAATAGTTGAACAATTTTTTTTTACGAAGCTGGCTTTACTTTGAAATCTGTTTGAGTTTCAGCTAGGCACTCGCGGCCATTTTGTCCACTTGATGTCCAAACGAAGTCATGTTTGTGTCTGACCTAGCAACAAAATCACCGAAGAGTGATGTGAAGTGAAGAGTAAAATGCCTTCCGGGAAGGATAGCTTATTATACTCGTAGTATACGTCCCACGTATATAGATTCCATGCATTTTATTTCAAATAATATTGGAAGCAGCATTGCTTAACTTCAACAGTTAATTTCTTGAGTTCTCTTATCGTTGTGAAAATATATTTAAGTGTTTGTAACCATAATTTATTATAAAAGAGCCATTGTTTGTTAGTAACAGTTAATAATTGATAATGAGCTATAGTTTGATGTATATCTGAACACCTTTTTCAGTTTAGTAACATATCATATTAAATAATATTATTTTATTAGGCTAAATTTCTAACAGTTATTTAGTGAAAAAGTTAAAAAAGTCGCAGAAATGTAAGAAAAAGGGATGCATAATCAAGTAATTGAGCCAGACTAAACCGTTTGATGAAGGTTTCGAATACTGGTATAATTTCCTCCAAAAGACAAGCAAAAATAAATATTAAGATGAAAATATTTTAATAAAAGTCTATATATACTATAAATAATACATGTGATTAGAAATTAATACAGAATATAATACTATCATACTAAAAATATTTTTCTGTTTCAATAACAACATCGCAACTATCTTGAAATAAGAATATAACTTAAAAATGTTAAAAAATAAGGACATATATGATACCTAATTTTATTTAGATTTATTAGCACCGTAGAGTTTTGTAAGAATTTGAATGTATTTGAGCGTGAAGGACTTTGAATATTATAGTCCATAACGATTTTTAAATTTCTTTTTTGTTTTTTCATCTTTCGCAGATGACAAAAAATACTACGCAATGAGGACTAAAACATAAATCATGCCTAAGTAATCATGTAAAATTACTGTGTCAAATGTTACTTAAGAGCAATGAAAGTAGACCTTTGGAGATCTGTAGAAGAGAATAATATTAAATATGCATGAACAGAACTCTAATCAAGACAATCTAATTTTTTAGTAAGAATAAATCTTTAGTCAAATGATAAATGAAAACTTTTCAGAACTAAAACTATTTTTTGCAGCAAAACACTCTCTCTCTCTTTATATATATATATATATATATATATAGTATATGTATATGTATATGATTATGAACCTATATGTATGTACATGCATATGTATTATATATGTCTATGCATGCAATATGTATGTATATGTAATATATATAACAACTTTAATATTTTAACATAATACATATATAACTCTTTATATATATGTATATATATATATATATAATATATATAAAAATGTATATATATGCATGCACATATGTATTATATGTATCTATACGTATACAAACATATATATAACCAATAACAACTAACAACAGCCAACAGCAATAACCAATAATAATAATAAACAATAACCAGCAACCAATGTGTAATAAACCAACCAGCTGTGGTTGTAGCCAGCCTGTATGTGGCAACATAATATTATGTAACTGTGGTTACTTTAAGCAACCAATGGCCAGCCAGCCAGCAGCCAATAATAATAACCAGCCAATAGCCAACCATGTATGGTTTACAGCAATAACCAGCCAACATGTGGCAGCAGCCAGCAGCTGTGTCAACCAGCAACTATGTCAACTCAATAATAATAATAATATCAGATCTTTGTAGCCATGTTTGTAATATCAACCAACTTATCAGCCAGCCAACAACCAATAAACGTAATAACCTTCAACAATAACCAGCCAATAGCCATACATGTTGACAGCAATGTTGTGGATGGCCAATATGAAATAACAGCAAAGGTGATATTGTCCAACCAGCCAGCCAATGTTTGTATGACGTAGCCAACAATAATGGCTAATAACTGTATGTGGCAATGTAACAATAGCCAATAATGAGTAATAATAATAATAATATGTCCTTCATAATAACTGTATAACTATTAACATGGCTAATAATATAATATCCAATACATGTGATTACGTATTATCGCTCAATTAATATGTTGTGTGGCAACCAGCCAATACCAGCCAGTAACCAGCCAGCCAATAACCCAACCAATGACTGTAATATACAACTCAGCCTTGTGTGTATGAGTATGGGTAGCCAGAGCAACCCTTCAGCCAACTCGATTGCATGTGTAGCTAATAACCAACATAATAATAATACAACTATCTGGGTACATGTCAATGACCAATGCTGTTTGCCAGTGATATGTTTATGTCATGTATGAAAATATGTGTGTTCAGCAGCCAATAAACAACCAGCAACCAATATGTAACAGCAATGTAACCAGCAACCAGCCAATAATAATAGCCAACCAACAACAACCAATATCAACCAGCCAATAATAAAGGAAATAATGACAATAACAACCAGCCAACGTAACATCCTTTCAATGAATTTTGTCAAACCAACAATTTTGTGTATCTGTATGACCAATATGTGTTAGCCCTTCGTTTTTTGTCAACCAACCAGTAATAATACAGCCAATAAACAATAATAATAATAACCAATAACGTAATATAATAGCTTGTCAGTTGTAACAACTCAGCATAATAATTTTGTATCATTGCATCAATAATATTGACAATAATGACAATGATATCAACTTATACAACCAATATTATAATATATACTGTAATAATATTTGTAATGTTGTAACTTTCGTAGCCAATAACAATAAGCCTTCAGCAATAATAATAATAATAATAACCAATAATAATAACACACATGCACTTCAGTTATTGCATGAGAGCTTAAAAACAACAATGCAAGATCGGACGTTAATCATAAAGGTTGCCGAGAGGGTTTGTTAGCTGATTTTAACGAGGTCGGTACAATGAACATGATTCAGCGAGAGGTGTATGTATGTATAATACCAGCAGCAACAACTGTAATAACATATGCATGTGCTATATAGTATATGTGTATGTATGTTATGTATGTATGATATGTATGTATATGTATGTATGTAATAACTCTTATAATAATTTGTAATTGTATGTAATAACCAATAATAATGTAGCATGTTTGTAATGTTGTAATAATAGCCAGCCAATATGTTTGTATGTATAATATGTATAATAATAATATGTATAATAATATGTAATATGTTTATGTGTTGCTTAATAATAATAATAATAATAATAATAACATATATGTAATAATAATAATATGTCTCTTCTTTCTTTCATATACTTACATGCACACGTGTTATGAGCTTGGTAACAATGTGAATCTTGGTGGATGTCCGTAAAGGTGCGGAAGGGTTTATTGCTTTGGTTTTAAGGGGTCGATTACAGTGAACTTTTCGGCCGGAGGTAATAATAATAATAGCCAATATGTGTAATAATAATAATATGTATAACAATAATAATAACTCATATATGCTCATCCATAACCAATAATATGTATATGTATATATATATGCTCTTTGCCTCTTTCTCAACTATGTCTTGGCATATATGTATCAAATATATAGAAATATGTATATTATAATAACCAATATGTATGCTCCTTCTTTCAACAACAATAATAATAATAATAACATAACTCCAACCAATATGTATATCAATTTATATCGTTAACAATAACTGTATATATTTGTAATGTTATATGTATATGTTGTATGGGTATGTATAATAATAATATGTAACAACATAACTCTTATAACAACTAACTATGTACTTACATGCACGTTGGTGCCAAGAGGCAAACAGCAATGCAAAGATCTTGAACTTGAGATATCCATAAAGAGTGCGAAAGGGGTTTGTTAACTGGTTTAAAGGGTCCGGTGCAATGAACGCAATTCAGCGAAGGTATATATATATGTATATATATGCTCGCACATAACCAATAATAACAACCTTAATAATAATATACAATATATGTATATGTATATATATATCTTCTTCTGCTCTATATATAAAATATATATGGCAATATGCTATATGTCTTGCTATATATATGTTATATATGTTATATATAATATATATTTATATGTTATATATATATATATATATATATATATGTATATATATATATATGTATATATACATACATACATTAGTGTGCAAAACTTAAACAACAATGCAAAATCTTGAGCGATATCCATAAAATTGCAGAAAGGGTTTGTGCCCCTGAGGTTAAAAGGTCGGTACAATGAACGCATGATTCGGCAGAGAGGTATGTATATATGTGTATATATGTAATATGTATGTAATAACACGCTCATGTCATATGTATGTATAGTATACATGAAATATGTGTATGTATGTATATCTAATATGGTACATGTGTTGCTGTATCAACAACTATCAGTGTATGTTATGTAATATGTATATGTATATATATAACTCCTTCTCAACAACTTATGTATATGCTTGCATACACACGTCCAGTTGTAGGAAGCCAAACAACAATCCGTCTTGAGACAGTTATCCATAAGAGTGCAGAAGGGGTTTGTTGCTTTGGTTTAAAGGTCGATTTTGAAATGAACGCAGTTGACAGAGAGACAACAATATGTATGTATATGTATGCTTTCTTAACTAATACTCATATATATCAACAACATATATATAATAATAACTTAATATGTATATGCTCATACATGTAATAACTCACAAATATGTAATATATGTATAATTATTAACATAACTCTTTATATATATATATGTTGTAATGTTCTATATTTACATATGTTAGCAATAATATGTATATAATATGCATATAGCAACTATATATATGTATATATATATATATAACAATAATAATATATATATATGTATATATGTATATGCTTACATGTCACACATTGGTGTGCAAAACTTAAACAACAATGCAATCTTGAGCAGATATCCATGGAATTGCAAGGGGTTTTGTTAACTGGTTTAAAGGTCAGTGCAATGAGACACGCAGTTCAGCCAGAGGTGTATATATATATATATTGCATATATATAACAATATAATAATAACATATAATAATAACAACAACTAATAATATATGTATATAATATACATATATATATAAAATGTATAATATATATATCATTACTAATATATATATTTATGTTATATGTTACTATCTTGCTGTTTATATGTTAATAACCTTAATAATATATATATGTATACATACACATTGGTGTGCCAAAGGAAGCTTAAAACAACAGTACCAGATCTTGGGCAGTGTCCATGGAATTGCGGAAAGGGTTTATTGCTGGTTTAAAGGGTCGGTACAATGAACACTTGATTCGGCGGAAAGGGGCCTTGCATATGTAATACATATATCTATATATATGTATGTCTTTATGTAACTATGTATGTATGTATATATAACTATATATATAATATAACTATATATATATATATATAACCAATATATAAATATATATTCTATTATGTTAGCAATAATAATATATATGTTATTAATGTTATGTATATATATATTTACATATGTTAATAATAACTATGTAACCAATATGCTTGTACACGTTGATTGATGCCGAGCTTAAACAACAATGCGATCTTAGGCAGATGTCCATGGAATTGCCGGAAAGGGTTTGTTAGCTGGTTTAAAGGGTCGATTTTCCAATGAGACGCATGATTCGGCAGAGGGTAATAATAACTGTATATGTATAATAATAATAATATATATATGTAACTATGTGTAATAACCTTGTACGTATATATAGAGTAATATATATTGCTGCTTTCTTTCTCTCTCCAATAGCCAATAACCAGCCCAATAACTATGTATTCTCAATTTGTCAATGTTGCTCATAACCAATAATTTGCATATCGTTATGTGCTCCAACAATAATATGTATGTAATAATAATAATATATGTATGCTCAGCAACCAACTAACCAACAACTTAACCAACTATGTAACTACTAACTATATATATAATATATGCTTGCATGCACGTTAGTTGTTGCCCAGGAAAACCTTAACAGTACAAAGATCTTGAGACGGATACAATCTAAAAGCAAGGTGCGGAAGGGGTTTGTTATGGTTTTTTAGGGATCGGTACCAATGGACAGGATTCGGCCAGGGAGGGACAATAATATGTATATCATGTATAATAATAGCATAACAATAACAATAGCAACAATAATAATATGTATGTAATATGTATATTAACTATATATATATATATATCCCTAACATACGTAATAATAGTATATAAATATGTATATGAAATGTATGTTAATATGTATGATATGTAATAACCAATAATATTATGTTTATGTGTTACATGCTAACCAACTATGTTGTAATGTTACATAACTGTCAACAACCAACCAATATGCTCCTTAACCAATATGTAGCAACTTCCAGCAATAATAGCTATAACCTTCTTTCAACAACCAGCTTATGTTTATGTGATTGTAACCAACCAACCAATATGTTTGCAATAGACTACCAGCCAATAATAATAGCACGTACGCATTGGTCCGATTGCTTGAGAAAACTGACAATTGCCAGACGAGACGGATATCCGTAAGGTTGCGAGAGGGGTTTGTTAGCTGGTTTAAGGGTCGATTTTATTGAACACTGATTCGGCAGAAGATTTAGCAATAATAATATGTATGTATGTAACTAATAATAATAACGTATGTATGTATGTAACGTAACAACTAACTATATATACTTCTTCTTATATGTATGTGTATGTAATAATAACTATAATAACTGTATGTATGCTTATAACTCTTTCTGCTCTTAATATATAAGTAATATGATAATAATATGTTACATGTGTAATAATATAATAATAACAACCAACTCTTTTCTTTCAACTCTATATATATATGTATATGTTATATATATGTTATATGTTATATATATGCTGTATGTATGTATATATATATATGTATATGTATATATATATGTATATATGTATATATATATATGTTATATATATATTTATATGTTATATTATAACCTATATATATGCCCCATACACATTGGTGGTACGAAAACTTAAACAACAATGCAAATCTTGAGCGAACATCATCCATGGAATTGCAGAAAGGGTTTGTGCTGGTTTAAGGTCGGTACAATGAACACGCAATTCGGCAGAAGGTGATGCATATGCAAATGGCGGGAACCAAACTTCATGGGCGACGTGAGGTGTACGCAATACGTGTGGTCGGTTACTCCAGACTTTACTGCGTATATAAACGGTGCGGTGGATGACCGGTACTGTCGCCCTGCAGGCGAAAAGCGCCGATACCGGTCGGCAAACACCGTTGCTCGGCAACTATGTACTTCGCAATAGGGCGACAATGTGTGCGGTTTGACTGAGCCAGACGCCTTCACGTTGAGCATGCTACCCTCGTTCTAAACGCTGCATCCTCTGAAAGTTTGGCATCAGTGAAGACCATTTTAGATGGTGTGTAATGTACAAAAACTGGACATCTCTCCAATGGAATCGCGTCCTCTTTAAATATGATAGTCGTTTCGTGTCACAAGCTCCTCCCGGACTGATGATGTTCAGCAGCTACTGGAAAGCGATGATACTCTCGAATGGATTGGCCAGTTTCTCCCCATATTAAACTCCATAGAACATGTGTGGGGATGCTTTTGGAGACTGCCTTGCGATTACATCCTCAAATTCGCAAACAACTGAAATACGAGATGCTGATTGCACTAAGGTGTATAAATTTATTATTTAGAATATATATATTTATCTTAAATAAAAGTACATCCAAACAATACAAAAGTAATGACAAAAACTATTTTATAGACTAATATAATCGAAAACTAAGGATTTAAATATGTAGAAATCAATTTATAAAATTAGTATGAAAAAATTAATAGACTTAATAAAGAGAAATAGGGAAAATAGGGAAAAAAATGAATCTAAAAATCAACAAAATACATGTAATTCATTAAACCACTTTAGCGGACAGTGGAACGGCATATACTGTGTCAGATGATAAAACCTTCGGAATCAGTAATAGCTTTATGAAAAAAGAAAGTGAAATCTTAAAGAAGCCATAGGAGAATAGATAAAAAGAATAATTTCAGAAAGGAACTAAATTAAAAATATTAAACAAATATCTTGTCAAATGAATCATAAAAACAAGAGAAAAACAGATGTAAAAAAAACAAAATCTAATGAAGAAGAAAAATAATCCTTAAAATTTAACCAATATTAGAGACGTATGTTAAATAGCGTATAGCGTCTTAAAGTAATTGTATAAAAGCCTGAAGGATTATAATAACCTAGCATTATATTAATTTCTCTCTATTATAACAGATGATACATCTCTACTTGCACGATTAAAATCTAAATTATATTTTGAAAATGCTGATTAAATTTATTAGATACACTACGCACATTAATTAATGAGTTATGTTAAATTTAAATGCCAAAATTTCAAAACTTGTTTTAAGTTTGCTTCCACTCAAAGTTACAAATCTCTTCAATTCATCAGACTTTCATTCATGTTTTCAAAACTCCATTCGATACTTAATTACGAATATCACCTCTCAAATGCAACAGAGCATTCCATTTTCATTACATAGCTCACGAGGATCTTGGATAAATCCACTTATTACTGGTGGGAATGGTCTTAGACCAGGATTATTCAAATAATCGTTCGTTTGCAATTAGAACTTGATCAACAATGTAGCTCAGATGAGGGCTCAACACGACCATCAGTGCGAAAATCAATTTACACCAAAACGTAATGGCGTTTGAAAAGTAAAAGAGCTCTTCGTAAAGGAGGAAATAACTGAGTTTTATTCAGAAATCTGAAGTAATTCGTTTCATAATTAACTAAAGTACCAAATGATGTCACATGATCGAAACAATGAGTTTCGTTTTGTTATATAAAGGAAGGAAAGAATGTTTCAGGTGATGCAAACCGAATGTTTTATAGTGTTTTATATTGGCTGTTTTGGAAATATGCTACACTGATTTTGAATGACCTATATAAGATGCTGTTTTGAGAATCGGGAAGGAGAAATAGGTATTGCTATATGATATTAGGACTTTGATAACCTGAAGAAAAAAGTAATCTCTAAGATATTGTGCATGGTACAGAAGAAAGAAATGTCAGGCTGAGTCCCACCGACACACACACACACACACACACACACACACACACACACCACACAACAACACACAGCACACACGCACCAGCGTACACACACACCGACACGACACACACTACTGGACACACACAGAGACCGCACACACACTGGATCGCACCTGGACCACGCGACACACACACAGCGCACGCAGCGCACACACACACACACACACCACGCACACACACGCACCACACACACACGCACACGCACGACTGAACCACTGTGGGTTATTGGTATTGACCAGATCTTCCTCAAGATGAAGAAGGCTTCTCTGTGCATAATAAAAAAAAGTTCAAGATTTCGTCCAATGATTGCATTGTATCGTAAAAGAAGCAAAAACGAAATTCACCATAAAAAATTCGGCAGATATATTTTGTGGAAGTATATGCACATCAATTATGCTGATATAATTTAACTCTGTAATTCCAAGTACTATATTCCAATGTTTAAGTCCCTTGTAGATCTAGCTTTGAGTCATCATTTCTGATTTACTACGTCAAAATTAATACTTTCAAGTGAAATCGGAATATTAACTTAATTCAAGATCGTGTGGCACCATCTTTGGAAAAACTTCGAAATAATTAAAAAATTTTTTTTTTGGATAATCAAAATTTTTCGAAATGAGAAAAATTGCGCTTTGAATCTTACTGTCGTAATATAATTATTTGGTTTTATATTAAATTTAACAATATGTCAGGGACTTTTGGTCCAGCCTATAAATTTTTAAATTTTTCTTTTATACAGCATATTACTAAGTTTAATTTATTATATATTAATAAGAATCTAAAATAGTTGTTAATAATTAACAGGAACTTTTATGTTTTATTTGTGTAAAAAATAAAAATAACGCAACATCAACGAAATTTCAAATTATGCATATTTCTTAGGTGAATTTTAATTCTTTATGATGCATTAAAGCACTTAAATATTTGAAAGTTTTTAATTTGCTTTTTATTATATGAAACAATATATATCATAAAATTAAGTTTTTTTTAACTTGTATTGTAAAATGTATAAAAGTTTAATTCAAATTTATTTAACTTAATGCGGTTACAACATGGATATTGAACTTATATTTAATATTAAGTTAATGTAGATATAAATTATAACTACTATAGTTTACATTATTATTATTTTAAATAAAGTAACTCATGTTTATAATGTAAAATTATCTAATCTAATTTATTTTAAACTTTGTGGAAGCTCTTCTGAACATTTCAAGTAAATATAATTATAAAATATCACAAGATTTAAATTTAAGGCAATTTAAAAAAATACAGTAAGTGAAAAGTTCCAATTTCTTAAAATAAAACACCCACCCACCACACACTATTTTAATACTGTAAATGCTTCCTTATTCTTGTAATAATAATGAGCAAAACTGTAACTTTATCTCCATGAATTTCATAGAGCTAGAATTTAAGTGCAATATGTTGGGATAGTTTCACAAATAATATTTTTTTCCCTCCATTACTCAAGACATTTCTATACTTAAAAATAATTACGAGACTCATTCGAAAAGTAAGTACAATGCGATTCGCTCATATACACTAATCTTCCTTGTTCACAGGCTTTCAACTGACACCATTTTAGTTGCTCTACGTTGCGATTTCAGTTTGCTGTACACATTTAAAATGTTTCAGACAATTACTGATCCCACCGACTGTGAGATTCGCGCTGTAATTCGATATCTGAACGCAAGGAATGTGAAACCTCCTGAAATTTATCGTCAAGATAAAGATGTTTAATGCGAAGACACGATGATGAATAATGGAATGGTGAGAAAATGGGTTAGAATGTGTAATGAAGATGGAACAAATGTCCACGATGAGGCTCGGAGTGGTCGGCCTTCTGTTGTCAACGATGATCTGGTAAGGAAAGTTGATGAAAAAATCCGTGAGAGTAGACGTTTCAGAATGACACGCTTTCAGACGAATTTCAAGTACTGTTTTGTACGAAATTGTTACAGACCGCTTAGATTATCTCAAGGTGTGTTCCCGATGAGTTCCAAAAATGCTCACTGATGTTCAGAAAACCAAGCGATTTGTCAGTGCATTGACATTTCGCACACGACACAGTGAAGAGGGAGAGGATTTTTTAAACTAAATTGTGACAGGTGATGAGACGTGGATTCGTCATGTCACATTAGAATCGAAACAACAGTCAATGAAGAGGGTGTACACTCAATCTCCGAAAAGACCAAAGTTCAAAACGACAATGTCAGCACAAAAAATCATGTGCACTGTGTTCTGGAATAGGAAATTGGTTTTGCTTACTGAATTTCTTCCAAAAGGTGCAACCGGCAATGCGGCACGATATTGTGAGACTTAATGCAATTCAAATCAAACGGAGAGGAATGCTCAGTAAAGGAATGGTGTTGCTCCATGACAATGTTCGGCCCCATACTGCTAGTGTCACGCTAACGATGATTAGACAGCTTCGTTGGGAGCAGTTCGAACACTCGCCGTACATCCCAGACTTGGTGCTGTTCGACTACTACTCGTTCCTGCACATGAAGCGCAAGTTAGGGGGCAAGCGCCTTGGATCCGACGATGAGTTGTCAAATGCTGTGGAGCAATGGTTATCGTCATTGGTGGGAAGTTTTTATGAAGATATAGAAAACCTAGTAACCCGCTTCGACAAGTGTTTGAATATCGGTGGAAACTATGTAGAAAAATAGTTTATGGTATGCTCTTTCATGTAGAAATAAAATTGGCTTGAAAAAAAATTGTTTACTAGTTGTTTTTTCAAAACGGTACTTACTTTCCGAATACGCCTCGTATATATCGAAATTCTAGCTTAAAACTTCATACAGTACAAACTTTAACAACCTTTAATCCTTGGAAATAGTGATATAACGACAGTAAATGTAAAATATTGAAAGTAACTTCGATTTTATCGTTAGGAATTGACCATTGAAAATGACCTTTTTACAAGTTTTCAACTGATGCCTTTCTTGAATGATCTAAATAGAAGTGTCACCCTTTTGATACATGTTCGGATTAAAAATAGAATATATATAAACATAATTCTAAAAAATTTGTCTGTGCTGATAAATAAATTTATTTACCTAAAATTACAAAAAATGTGCCTGATTTGGGATGGGAATTTCTATTCCCTTTTGTATGAACTATTTTCACCTGATCTGCCCCATTTTCAAAGAACTGTTCTTTAGCCTATTTTTTGTCTCGAAAAAAAAAAGAAACCCTGAAAGATATTCGAATGAATTTAACACTATATGATTAGTGCAAATGAATAATTTACAAATTTTAGGAAAAATCTAATCGTTTGAGTTTTTGAAATAAAAATATTTCTTATGAAATTAATAGTGATTAGAATATTACTTTCTAATTTTATTAGAAGAGAGTAAAAATAAAAGAAATTTTGGTAATATCTGAATACGAGTATTTTTTTTTATAAACAGTACACTCCTTCGGCATTTCGACTTATATCATTTAAACATCAAAAGCTATTTAATATTGAATTAAATTTTATACAGTTTATACAAATAAAGTGTCCCTAAACTAAATACAGTGTCACATAAAACAACTAAAATTTCACTGGGAGTAAGTTAGGGTCGACAGATTGCTGCTGGCGTTCTTTCCGTTGAGTCGTGAATTCGCGTCCTGATTCCACAAAAGAACCACATTGATGAAGGGCATATGTCGAAGTTCCAGCTCCTTCAATTTACATGGTGTTGTCCTCATCACTTGATTGAGGCTCAAAATGACAAGGTGCATAGTTAATAGTCCTCGCTTTACTTCTATGTGTGACGTTAGTAAACAATCAATTAGAGCTAGAAAAAGTACTGTTTTATATTGATACTATACGCTATTTCATTGGAGTAGATGGAATAACTAATTTTCTCTGATTTGTTAACTTCAGTAAAAACAGCTGATTATCAGAAGATGAAGTGTCGGATTATAGAGGGAGTAACTGTATTTGCATATAAAAAATAAATAAGTATATTAAAGCAAAAAATGAATCCTTTTTATTACATACAATGTATGGTGAATTTTTGGCAAAGGCATTTAATATTTTTGTTGGAAAACATAAGAAAAGCCAATTTGTAATTGTTAGATAGGCAATGCATAAGATATACATTTTTAAAGCCCACATAAAATAAAATATATAAATATCTTTTATTTTAGTTTGTAATATATGTAAAAAATAAATACTATGTGCATGAACTTGTGAAAATAAATTAATATGGGTACACATGAAATATACAATAGCGTGCAAAACTTAAGCAACAAATACATTTTTGATCACAGAAGCATGAAATTGTTTAAAGGGTGTTTTTTACGACCAGTACAGTGAAAAGTGATGCAAATGCAAATATCAGCATTGTGACATCAGAGGGGATGTCATTGCACGTAAACACGTGGAAAGCGCACGCTCAGTGCAAAGATAACTTAAAAATAAGGAGGAAGGACGCATTTCCAGACTTGCTCTGCAAGTAAATGAGAAATCGCTCTTTCATAATGGCTATAAGAAAGGATGCCTTTACACATGGTAGAATGATCGGCAAGCTTGAAGAGGGGCGTAGTTCAATGAGTGTTGCACGAGATTTTGGAATTGACAAAGGTATAGTTTTAAGAGAATGGAAAGCCTTTCAAATGACAAGAACAGCTATAAAAAAAAGCTGGAGGTGGTCGGTCGAGGAAGGCAACTGCAAGTGATGACCGGTATATTGTTCTGCAGGCAAAAAGATTAGAACCAGACCTCGTGTAATATTATTCACCAGCTGCGTTCGGCAATCGGAGGGCAGATATAACATTTTATTGTGGCCAGACGTATATTTTAAGGTGGCCTATTCAGCCGTCATTTCGAACCCGGCATATCATTTACAGCAGCGCATATCAGTGGCATAGGTCACAGTGGTGTCAAGAACACGAAGACTAACATCTCATCAATGGAGTCACGTTCTGTTCATCGATGAGAGTCGTTTTAGTCTGAGCAACGATTCTCAGCGATAGTTAATATGGAGAGAGGTTGGGACTCAGTTTCAGCCCACTAACATCAGGAAAAGTGACAGTTGGGGTGGTCTTGGAGTGCTTGTGAGACATTATGTTGAATGGATGAAAGGAGTTCCCTATTTTTGACAGCGGCTCATTTATTGGAATTCGTTACTGCAATAGAATTATCCTCTCACACGGGAGTTTGTTTCGAGGTGCCATTAGTCTAGACTTTACTTTTGTGGACGATAATGCACGTCCACACAGAACATCTGCTGTTGAGTAGCTTCTAGAAAGGTAGGATATATACAAAATGGAATAACCAACGTGCTCCCCTGATTTAAATTCCATTGAACATATGTGGGATGCTTTGGGGATACGTCTGGTAGCAAGATCGCTTTCTCCGGAGAACACCAGAGAGCTGAAATTGATGTTCCTTGAAGAATGGCAACTCTACCTCAAGAACTGCTGCATAATTTGGTATTGGGTATAAAAAGACAGTGTCACAGACGGTATATTACTCACCTTTAATATTTAGTGATATTTGAAAGTTATTGGAAACAGAACAAAACAAAAAAAAAATCAAGTTATATGGGAAAATTAAGGAGAACGAATTGTTTTTTGTTTAATAAATTTGATGATTCAAAAAAAAAAAAATAGCAATATTGATGCTCTGGTAAATATCGGTCAAACTGTTGACATTATTTAATATAAAAAATTCGTATTTCTATCTAGAAATAGCTTATTCGACCTGAAAATATAATGAAAAACGACCGAAAAAAGTTGAGGTATGCCCATTACGAACTAAAAATGGATTTTTGACGGCTTCCACAAGCTATTATAAAACCAATATTTTCTTCTTCGGTAGAACTATCTCTAAAAGCAACAACAAAGAATATAATTTATTATCTGTGATGATTTTTAAGGTAAAAGTTTTATGACTTGTAAAATATAAAAATAGAGTATCTGGATTAAAAAAATTAAAGTAATTTATGCAGTAATTAAAACAACCAACTAAAGCAATTTACTCATTAAAAAGTATTGCATTTAATATTTTAAGAAATTTTACTTATATTACATTTTATTTGATAATTTCTGTAATGTTTGAGTTTCAAAATCTTTCTACAATGTTTGAAGAAAAAATTGATAGTTTTCTTTTCTAAAATACAAGGTTTTTTTTTGTTGTTTTGAATCCTTAATTTCATTTTTTTCTGCTCTAATGGAGAAAAAGCTATGAAATAAAATTATATTGTTGAAATTAAAAATCTTTTCAAATTTCAATATACGAGGTGTGGCTGTTAAATAACAAGACCGACGCTGTTACAGAAGAATTATGCATGCGCTGAACGCCAGTATCCGACAGCTGTTTAGCGTGAAGTCTTCTATTTCGAATGCAGTGCCTCTCGCTTTTGTAAACAAATCCGTATAGAGATTTCATTCGCATTTTTTATTTTTTGTTTCGTTAGAAAAATTATAAGTGTCACAATAGAACAACGAATTGTTGTGAAATTTCACATGAAATATGGAAAAAATGCCAATGAAACTTATAATTTATTTAAATAAGTGTTTGGCAATGAATTGTTATCACGTGTTCGTGTTTTCTGAATGGTTTAAGTGTTTTCAAGATGACTGAGAAGACGTTGAAGATGATTTACGCACGGGGACCTCTTCTGCGTCAAAAACGAATAACAATATGGAAACAGTTCGGTAATCTGGTTTGATCTGATCGTAGGTGAAGTATTCGTGCGATTGTTGAGACTGTAGGAACTGACTAAGAATCCGTGAGGAAAATTTTTCCTCCAAGACAATGCCCTGGTTAATTCCACATTATCTGTCAAGATATTTCCAGCTAAGAATTGAATCGCAGTGTTAGACCATCCGACTTATTCGCCGGATCTTGCGCCATACGACTTCTATCTTCTGCCTAAGGTGAAATCTGCGTTAAAAGGAACAAGATTTGAGTCCGATGAAGCTGTGAAAGAGAAAGCAGCACACATCCTGAAGGAGTCGACAGAAGAAAACTTTCAGCACTATTTCGAGCAATGGAAGATACTCATGGAGCGCTTTACAGATAGAGAAGGGGTGTATATTGATGTCGATAACAAGTAAATATATCTGAATTTAAAATATATATAAGAAATGTTTTACAGCATCGGTCTCGCTACTTAATAGCCACTTCCCGTATGTATCATTTTAGCCATCATATGGGCTACTGCTTTTGGTAAAGTATAAATTGGTTACCCCACCACTTTTCAAAATAAAGTGTGAAATACACCTGAATTGTTTATTTTCCTTTTACGGCAATGATAATTACATTTAGTTTAAAACATATTCAGTATAATAATACATCCTTTGCTTTAATTTTAAAAACTCAAAAAATAATGCCCACTTCAATATTTCATCGTTTGATTTAGTTTTTATATATTTAATTGAATAATTTAATAATTAATATAAAAGCCAGCACCTACGACGATTGAATCTGTCCTTTATAAAACTTTGCATAGACCCATTTTTTATGAACATTTTCATTTTACTCCTATGATTCTGGTAAATTTTTTATGGTTTCTTTATCACAAAGTAATGTATTTTGTCAATATCTCTTTTTCCATGCTCTTAGGTGAAAACAAATGATTACCGAAAAGTTTTGTTATTTCGATGAGAAACAAAACTCTTAAAGTATATTGTCTGAATTGTAAATTCATTTGTATAAAACAGTGGTTATTTTAGAGGTTTTTACGAACATTTTACGAAAATTCCTCCTTTATTTCTTACCATTGAATAATTCCTAATATTAATCGAGTCCATTCTACAGTGTAGGTAAGAACTATGCTTATTAAGAAAATGAACCTTAGAGCATCTATCATTGGTGCAAATTTGTTAAATGTTTTAAATTTCTGATAACCTAAAAAGTAAAAATTCTTAATCACAAAAAGATAAGAATTTTAATACTGGACACACAAATTAAATAATGTGCTTTTAGTAATGCTGTTTGTTTGTTGTCTGTTTTCCAGTAAAAATTATGAGATCCAGGTCTCATCGAAAGTGGTAACTTGACAAAAATTGCCGACAACAACTCGACCTGGCAGGAATTAAAACTAACTTATGAATCAGTGTCAAATTTGTTGTGTATCCATTTAACAGATGGAATCATAGTTATTACACTAACTTGTATTTAAAAAACAGTGTAATGAAATTCTTATATCTCTCTTCAACTAACCTCTTAGGATGCTTTATGAGTTCATTTTATTCGAGAATCTCTTCTTGAACCGGGGCTTATGCAATCCAACATCACTATATTGGAGTGTAGAGAATAAGAGTGATAAGATACTGAGATTGAAAATGTTTATAAATAGAGATCAATTTATGGACTCGATGCTTAATGTCAAAAGGTTATACGATAGTCAGTTTGCTGAGATTGAGAGAATTTGAATTAACCTTGGACACACCTTTTAATATATTCAATTAGATAGAATTAAGCGATATTATTTAGTTAAGGAATAGGAAGGTTTATATTCGACATTCTTAATATTAATGTTGATTTTGAATTTTTCTAAAATTAGAATATATTCAGTTTAAATAATTGAGTGTCTAGTTCTTCAAATGTCTAATTACATACTGAAAGTTTTGGAGCAATTCATGAGTGGTGAAAGCCAAGCTTAGCAACATGTTTTTTTTTTTATAAACAACCTCGTATAATTGCTGAATCTTGAATTAGTTTTCAAAAGTAGGGAAGTGTAACTGACTATTTCTTGGAAAAAAAAACTAAATTATTTTTCTAATCTTTTTACTTTGAACATAAATTTGAATTAAAATCGTCCAGAGACAATATTTTAAGTATTATTTAAGGATTACAGTGCTTATATAAAAAATCTGTAAAACATTCAACTTTTTAAATAAAAAAAAATAGCAATAAGCTTTAAAAACCCTTTTAACTTCTTTCAAATTAATATTGTGGAAAAATTTATTACATGGTGATAGAATATTTTTAATATAATGTAAGTGTAGCGGAGTCAAAAGTAAGATTAAATTTAACTTATAATTACCTGATACTTAGTTAATGAAAATAAGGCAAATTTACAAATTTATAAAGCATGATTTTGGTCAAAATGCAAGTAATCACAAACAAAAGAAAATACAAATACAGATAAAAAAACTTTTCAATGTTTCCAAGGAAATAATAATTAAAGCTTTTGAAATACTTAATTAAACTAAAATGAAAAACATAGCTGTGATTATTCTGCAGCTTTTAAAAAGTCTAATGAATACATAAAATATATATGTAAATAAGAATATTGAAAAATAATGACAAAACTAACATAATAGGAGAAATTCTTGTCTGAAAACTTCAGGAATCGAAAATAACATTAAAATTTCCCCAAATATTAATTATACTGATTAAGTTATGTGAATTATATTTTTCCTTTTTGGTTTTCTCATTCATCAAAGTATAGTGTGATTCTGAAATTTTTAGTTAGATAAACGAATAAATTAATGAAATTAAACAACTATCGATTCAATCAACTTTTTTTGAATATTTTTTTCTTTAATAATTAAGGTTGCATCACGATATATTTAAAACTGCATCTTACAGTGTTTAACTTCCATTTCTTTTTCCAATAAGGTAGAGTTTGTCTTTATATTATTATATAAAATGAAAAAAAAATACCGATTATAAGTACTTTTATATTACAAGATATGGTAGTAAAACGGGATCTTAATGCAATGTGTGCACTAAAATGTATATTTTGACTACAAATATTTTAATTACTTTTTATTGAAAAGGTAGAAAAAAAGTATAAGTAAATTAGTAAAAAAACATGCTTAAATTTTGTGCATAAATACATATTATTGGCATTAAAATGAATGAATTTGGAAAACTTTCGAAAGAAATTATTTTCAGTTTTGAGTAACATTTTATGATTTCGATTTTCCTTAACTGTATTAAAAACTTCTAGAATCCATACTCGCACACCCAGAATTAGTACGAGTTACTATCTTAAGGTATACGAACACGTTGAAATGGTCAATTTTCGAAAAAAATCACATTTTTAGTTTTTTGTTTTCTTGAATAAAGCATTTATTTAGCTTTATAAAACTGTTTTTATTTTGTTTCTACGTCACTTAAAAGCCAAGATATTAAAGAATTAGTAAAGCTCAAAAAACCGGATGTGGGTATTTAAATGACCGGAAGTCAGCATTTAAATGCCCTTTAAAGATGTCAAACAGAATTAAAAGACCATATTTATTTTTAATATAAATTTAGAAAACATTTGATGCAATATTTAAAATAATTAAGCATTGTGCTAGTGTCTGACGACGTAGAATTTAAGGAAATCTGGCAATAATTGTTTTATTTACATACAGCTTGATTTGTTGACAACTGTGCTTGTGTAGTTGCATAACAAAACTTATTACTTTTTATTTGAAACAATATTGAATTTTCTTTCTGGTATTAGTATTTTTACAGCTATGGGAAATAACAGAAATTAAAGTTATTCTCGTAAAAGACAGTTCAAAGGAAATAGGTACTCTAATAATGTTCCAGTTCCAGAGAATGAAAAAATTAGTAAAGATGTAGATATTTCAACTACCAGTGAAACAAAATTGATGAATTCTTTCAAACCTTCAGATGTTACTGAAAATGATGAAAAAAATTTTATTTTTAACTTAGGAATTTTCAGTCATGTAATTTCTTTATTATGTTGTCCTGTATGTTTTAAAAGAAGTATTAATGTAATGCAAGAATCTGTTTTTGGATTAGCCATGAACATGACTTTAAAATGTGAAAACTGTGACTATTCCTTCTCTTTTTGTTCATCTGATAAAATAAACAAATTGCATAATATTAATCTTGCATTTGTTTTTGGTATGAGAGTCATTGGCAAAGGATATTCTGCGGCCAAAAAACTTTGTTCCGCCATCAATATAAATGTTCCTTCAAAAACAGCATTTGGTTTCCTTGAGAAAAAACTTGAAGTTGCTGCTAGCTACGTAGCATGCAATACTATGAATGAAGCTGCTTTGGAAATTAGAGGTAATGAAAATGATTCTGAATTATCTCATTGTGGTGTGTCGGTTGATGGAACTTGGCAACGCAGAGGATATTCATCCTTGAATGGATGTGTCTCTGTTATTTCAATAGATACAGGGAAGGTATTAGACATTGAATTCATGTCTAAAGTATGTAGACTTTGCGATTCAAAAAATGAAGGATTAAACACCATTCATAACTGTGCAAAGCATACAGGATCATCTGGTGCTATGGAACCAGTTGGCGTCTACCGCCTTTTTGAACGTTCGGTTGAAATGAGGAAATTACAATATGTAAGCTTTTTTGGAGATGGTGACTCCAAAGCGTATGATGCTGTGAAAAATATTTATGGCCAGAATACCGTTACAAAATATGAATGTATAGGACATATACAAAAACGTGTTGGAACAAGATTAAGAAAATTGAAATCAACAAGAAAAGGGCTTGGAGGATGGGGAAAACTGACAGATGCCTTCATCGATAAGTTGCAATATTATTATGGCATAGCTATCCGTGACAATGTGAATAATTTAGAAGGTATGCAACGTGCAGTAATTGCAGCATTTTTTCACTGTTGTTCAAATGCAAAACAACCAATGCACGGCCAATGCCCTGTTGGACCGGATAGCTGGTGCAAATATCAACGAGCTGTATCACTCAATAAACAAATCTATAAGGACAAGTCTAAAGGACTTCCACAAAATCTGGTTAACATTATAAAACCAATATACATGAAATTATGCGACAAAGGCCTATTGGAGAAATGCTTACCAGGAAAAACTCAAAATGCAAATGAGTGCTTCAATGGAATTTTGTGGAAATTCATTCCAAAAGATGTCTTTGTTGCATTACCAACACTGCGATTAGGAGGATATATGGCAGTAATTCAATTTAATAAGGGATTTCAAGGATTATTGGATGTATTGAAACATTTCAATGTGCCTATTGGTGCATTTACATTAAAAGGTTTTGCAGAACTAGATGAAGTTCGAGTCACAGAATCTAAACGACATTCATTGTCAACGGTAAAAGTTGCCAGAAAAAAAAAATAGATTAGCTAAAAAGAAAAAAATGGTTAAAAATGAGCAAAGAGAAGGTGTCAGCTATAAAACTGGGGAATTTTAAGTAAGTGATTGTGTGTATATAGAAAATATATGATAAATTGTACTAAAAATGCATTTTTCTCAAAATCAGTTTTTTCGCATATTTTGAAAATTCCAAAAATGATAACTCAAAATATTACTGCTAAATTTCTTTGAAACTTGGTATTATCTTTTCTCATAATATTGTCTAGGGCTTGATCTAAAATAATGTTCATAATAAGAATATTTTGAAAATTATGGCTTATTATTTGTATAACAACGTTGTAAAATATGGTAAATTTCTTGTAATAGCTCTTCGACTGGCTCTGAAATTTTTATTTATTTAAATAGCCATAATATTTTAGACCCAGTCCTAGGTACATGTATAAGGTTTATTTTGATACTAAATTTACATAAATTAGTTGAATACATTTTCATGTAGCATTTTTGAAAATTTTCTAAAATTTCTTCAAAATTCTCTATAAATTTGCTAATTTTGTGAAACATAAGTAATTTATTGCAAATAGCAGTTTAACATACCTTATTTACATTGAAACTGAAGTTAAAAAGGGTATAAATTTTTCTCTAAATAATGTTTTTTAAAAAAAGTACTCCGAACGTGTTCGTGTACCTTAAGGAAATTTTAAAGTAATCTGCTTCTTGCATAAGATTAACAAGTGTAACAAATATGTCTATTTACAAGAACAATACAGAGAGATTCAGTAAAATATTTAAGTTTAATTATCAAAATATAGAGTTGTTCACCTCTTCCGCACACACACACAACGCACATCCAATTAATCTTCTAAGGAAGTTCTAACATTCGTACAGTTTGATTGGATAGATCAAGCAAAAATAAAAGTTTTCAAGAGTCGATTTCGAAAGCGTACAGCCGTGTGTTGACCACGCATTCAGAGAAAAATAGTTTTATGCACACTAGTGCTGATTTCCCCTCCTTCGCCTCCTTCGGTGACTTTCGAGCGGGTTTTTTTAAAGTATTAATTGAAGTTCTAAATAAACTTTTAAATCGTGGAATAAGGTAATGAATCATCTGGAGACTTGAAGCAGGGTAGTCTAAAGAGAAAATTGCATGAGTCTTCATTGTAATGCCCAGCGCTGTATGCAATTTATGTAGACAGTATAACGAAACTGGATTCGGAGAGAGATGGACCGAGCAAGGAAAGCAACGACATCCAATAAGATCGATATTTGTCCATTACAGATAACTTTTATAGAAATACAACAATTTCTCAGTTGTCTAGCGAACGTCACGTGGCCATAGAAATCCGTTTAAATGGTCTCTGTTTCCAGGAAGCTGCATAAGAGAAGTTTGTTTACTAGAATACCTTCTGCTTGCATCCTCCATTTAGAATGAAACAGAGAACATCGACACCTTTCCCTTCTCACCTCTCTATTCAATGATTGCTTTCTCTTCATAAAGTCTATATCCAGAGTTAAAATTGACACTCGATGTATCGTCATGTGGAGGGAGACGGTCTCCTAACATCCTAGAAAGAGACTGGAATGGCAGCGAAGGTTTGATGTTCGGGGAAACATCATATTGAACAGGCGCACAGACCTCAATTTCTTTGAATGCGGCTGTGTGACAGTTATGAGGTATAAGGATTAGCCTATGGTTCGCTACATTTGTATTTTCAAGTGTGAAGTTGGTTTGCCTGATTTTATTTTTATGAATGACAATCATTATATTCATGAGGCTCATATAACCTTCGAGTTTCTGAAAAGCGAAGATATTCGCCAAATGGATTTCAGCCTTCCAGATTTCCAAAACATAATCATATAGAGAATATTTGAGATACTCTTGGAAGAGCAAATAAAACCCATCTTAGCCTTCAGGAACCATCCTGTAAACAACATTTTCGGAGATACGGAACTATTACATTGATTTATTTATAAATTGTCTCATTTCCAGCATGATTTCCCGTTATGAAAGCTTTATTACTGTATAAAAGGGTCTCATACTGGCTACTAACCCATTTTAATTCTCAATCATGTAACTTCTTTTTTCAGACTCTTTCTTGGAAGATCTGTACACACGATCATGCATATACACTAAACAGTGTTGAATGGTATTTTTTGCTTTTTATTAACATATATATAAAATAAACATCTCTAAAATCTATAAAATGTTTGCAGAGATAGTCAATTAAAAATGAAACCTCTTAATTTTAGATACCAGGACTCATATACTGATAGAAAAAAATTAATCAATAAAATAAGACACATACCAAAAATTCTTTTCAAACTTAAAAACGTTTTTCTCTCATATAAGCTAAAATGTTGACTTTTAATCTTGGAGCGCTATATTTTAAAAAATTACGTGTTTTCAAAAAAGCAGTTTCATTTCTTTCCTTTTCGGAACATTCAATAGTATAACAGAACCTTTTGTACATTCCTTCCTTACACAGAAGATATAATATTTACCTTTGACGCGGTCATAACCAGTAGCTTCAAGAATAAGGTTTTTTTTATTTATTTTTATCCAGATTTTTTCCTGTTCATAGAAAATGGAGTTTTTTTTTAAATCTTATTATTGCCATAGATTTGGATGGTCTAGGTTTGTATTAAAGATCTGTCATTCACAGAAAAAGGACTTCGATTCAGATTGAAGCAAAATAAAATCGCAAAGATCATGATGCTTTTGTTGTAAAATGATTCTTATTTTGTAGTAATGTCTGTTTCTTTCGTAGTTTTGAACGTTGTAGAATAGGCTTCTGTTTAATTAAAGAGGACCGGAACTTAAAGTGAGTTCGACTAACGGAAATGTTTTGAAATTCTTTTTTCTTCTCTTCTTTCAAAATATTGTTTCTTTGCGAAATTTCTAGTTCTCTATATTTCCATCCTTCAAGTTACTGAATGGAAGAACAAATTGCACACTTATCATGATAAACATATAGATCATATTTGATATTTTAAATGGCGACTAAGAAATTATTAAGTTATTTAAATCTCCTTCATTGCCTTATTTTTGTATTTCTTTACATCTCTTTCATAATTCCGTACAGTAATTACTTTTAAAGTTACCTTTTAAACTTCTTTATATGAATTATAAATTATGCAGAAACATTTCGAGAAAACAGGGATACGAAAAATGAAGTATGTAGTCAAACTTAAATCGTTTTAACATTTTAAAGTGTTGATAACCATAGAAAATAAGTAATTCATACCTTGCTCGAAAGAAACACGAAGAACGTTAACTCATTTAGTTAAAATTTCCAATTAGTGTTAAGCATTATAAAAAAGATATTTAATTTTTTTTAAAAAAATTATGTATAAAAATTCCTTCTTTCAGATTTATTTGATATCCAAAGGATTTTATTGTAATTTCCTATGCACATATTTATTATTTATACATATTTTTAAAATGTTACTTGTGTTGTTTTTTAATCTGATTCAGTATTTTTTTGATAATTCAACTGAGAAAATTAACACCATTCAGTTTTGTAGAGTTTTGCACACCACAGGTAAACGAAAAAATAAATATGGGCACATTTTTAAGCCTTTAATATCTTTATTTGTAGTATATTTTTGACGTTGGATTATTCGTAATTTTCTCTTCATTAGCTATGCTAATTTGAATGGCATGAAATTAAATTTCCATCCCAATTAAAACGAACGCAATTAGGTAAATTAATTGAAAATCAGATGTGTAGTGATTTGAATTAGAGATAGTGATATATAAGCAAAGCAGAATTGAAAGGAAAGAGAAGGGAGATGGAAGAAAACGATAAGCTAATTTATGTGTGGATTGAAGTGAATCATCTTAAATAAACATTTAATGTTTGAAGTGATACTTTGTCAGAATAATAGGGGTTGAATATGTTACAATGGAGAAGTGCTTGAATCGGACCGATTGATTTGGGTAGCTAAGACTTTATTATTAGAATATAAACTAGGATTAACTCAGTTAAGATGAATTCGAAACAGAGATAGAGAGTAATCTTGAATATTTTATCTTAAAATCTAAATAAACTGCGCTGCTTTTCTCTTACGAATCTTCAATTGGAGTCTCGAACTTATTAACTATTTAATTACATTTAAAGATGTATGTAGAGTCAAATAATGAAGAAGATACAACAAATATTATATTAAACAAATATGCCATCTACTGTATCATTTGCTGATATAGGATAAAACTTAACATATACAGTTGATAATTTTCGCAGGTTTCACCCTTTTTAAACAATAATCAGCTTTCAAAAGGTACAAAGCAAAATGTATTCTTTACAAAATACTTAGCTTTACGTAATAGCACCAATCAAACACATTCAAGTTTAAAGTGTAATCCTTTTAAGGGCATATTTACTATAAGCTGCTCTTCACTCAAAGTCAACTACCTACGGAGGTGAACTTCGAACAAATTACATTAGGTCAGTGATTTAATCTACGAGACGCGTAGCGACTTGATAAAAAATATCTGAATAATACGTCTAATTTAGTTAACGGTTGGTACTTTAAAGTGATTTCTCTCTTGGATAAACGAAAGGGCTGCTTCATTAAGCTTTTATTCGCTTTGCTAAATTGTAATAAACCGTGAAAGTGTTTATTATTCTTGATGACTTCCGACGCATTTAAGGAAGTATTCTAAAAGTTCTATTATGCTTTAAGGAAAAATGAAAAATCTGAAAAGTTTTCAAAGACATAATGGAGTAAGTAATTTTATTCTTAAGATATTAAAGTCTTATCCAATGTATATAGATTGAATGTAGACTATATTTTTAATGTTAATAAAAATGTAGTAATAATTATATAGCTACTATTTGTTTTCTAATATATAATTTTCATTTGTATATGAAAAACATTTAAATGATGAAACAATCATTATTAATGAGGCATTATAATACATTTATAGATAAAAAAAAGTAATTAATCTCTTACCGCCTTAATCACCGTTAACTGGACTGGCAGTCAAAGGAAATACATCCGGTGATTTCCATAAAGTGCATTTCACCATTTTTGTTAAAACACATATCATATGCCAGCGTGAAGATTTTAATTATCTTATGACTGATAAGAGACTTAGCAAACATTTCTTTTAGGAACTGTTATGTTAATAACGGTTAAAAACGTTGAATAAAATTTAATTATAAGTTTTGTATCACTTTTTCATTCATTTATGCAAGTACTGTATAAAATAATTTTTTTTAACGATTAACGATTCGATAAAAACGATTAATCGATTTTTTAACGATTAGATAGGCAAATGCATTTTATGGAAAGCCTCGGATGCATTTCCTTTGACTGCCGGTCCAGTTAACGGTGAATACGGTGGTTAATGATTCTGAAAATGTATGTAATTAGATATCCAAAAAATAAATTTTTAGCAGTTTTACCAACTTATGGAAAACGTAGTGATGAATTTGTAATTCTTGTTCCTTAGTAAAATGATTCAGTGTTTATCAGTTAATTAAAATTATAGACTCATGTAAAAAAGTGAGGTTCTTTAAAAATAGGATTAATTTTGAAAAAGTACTAATTAGAGATCTGTAAGATGTTTAATCTTCAAATGCTCAGAAACGAAAAGCGTCATTTAAATTAGTGTATATTAGTCAAATTAATAATATATTTTTTGATATAAATTTATTTCAGATATTGTTAAAGGGGAAAAATTGACTAGTTTAGTGGAAATGATTTTTATTTACCTTAATATTCACCATCAATGTATGTTGGAAAATTCGCAGTATTCAAATAACTATACTAAATATTTATATTATCCGTTAAATTGATGATAAATACTTTATATACACTGGTTTCCACAAATGAAGTAAAAACACAAAAATAGCGATTACTTGAATAGTTTTCTCTAAAGTACACAACATATAGCAAGATATAAAATAACAGGACAATTAAATACCGACAATTATGGTGTTTTAGAAATTAGATCATGTATAAAATTAGCAAATTGAACTTCTCAGTTTGGTATATGAAAAGTGTCTACCCCTAGAAGCAATACAGCTCATACAAGGATGTATGACCCAATCAATTTTGTACAAGTGCGTGATCTATGAGTTCACTGGGAAGTGAGAGCCATTGCTTTTGTAAAAGAGTTGTAAGCGTATCAAGGGTCCTAGAGGGTGGTAACAACAGCAGTAATACGTCTTTATAAGTATCTCAAACATGCTTGATTGTATTCAAGTACAGAGATCGAACTGGGAATTCCTAGCACTGAGCTGCTTGATACTGAAGATAATCTTCCCCCTATGAGGACCCTGTAGGATGTAGTATTGTCGTCATGTAGCATGAAATCATTACTATTGTACCAGCATAACAGCGCACATAAGCATCTAGGGTACAATCTGTATAGACGTCAGCATTCACGGTTCCATGTGAAAGACGTGGAGGGGTTTGCTTCATCACAAAGAGATACCACCCCAAACAAAAACGCGGACTCTTTCGTATGAATCTCTATCCGTATGAATGGATGATAATAAGTCCCCTGATCTCACCAAAAGAAAACAAACGCTTACTATTACTTTGGAGACTAAATCGGGACTCATTCATGACCAGAACAGGCCTCCGTTGATTAGCAGTTAAGTGGACATGTTGACATATTCACCTCAGTCGTTACATCCTGTGACGTGAGGTGTACGGTACACAAATGGGCAGGTCGCCTACCTTAAAGAACACGTTCACGAAGCTTTCAACGCATTGTAGAGGACGCCACCAACCTTTCGGTGGGTCCGGAAAAGGAGGCTCTGAATTGAGTTGGGGTGCGATTCTATTCGAGAGCTCTATTCCGTCCGATTCTATTCCGTCATGCTCATAACTGTAAATATCAGTCATAGGCACTTATTTCAGCACTTGGCTGAACCTTCTGGATGCTGAATCAGTGGTTAGAAATTGTTTCCAAAATATATGAACCACAGATAGACTGGCATTTATCGTTTGACCACCTGTGTTTGAGTGACCTCTCTCTTGTCTCCCAATGTCTACCCATATCAATTTCTTGACCAATGATGCCTCGAGGACATCGTAACAAATTGCCAATCCTCGCGTCCTAGCTCGCAATTACAACGATATGTGTAGCCTTACTGTACAGCATTTAAACTATAGAATAAGGGTGATATAGTAATAAATTTACGTAGTTGAAAAGAGATTTCGATGATTTATGAAAAAAAATCGCACCATTGATTTAACATATTGAAAGATACTTTTGCATAGGAGATGAATAATTAGAGTGGATTAAAATTTTTCTGAAAGACCATTCTGATTTTCATGTATTCAATTAGGGACTCTGAATAATCCAAGTTACCGAGATGATTTTTTCGTTCATCTACACTACACCAACGGGTGTGCTTGGAGCCACGGCAGATTTAACATCACCCCCGCTACACGGTAATTATTTAGTTGCGTCACGAGTGGAACCCGCGACTTGACGGAAACAACACAAACAGTGGTTTTGTGACCATGAATTCGACAACAGAGTTCACAATCAAAAGGTAGGATAGGATAGAGATTTCTTTTTGAATAATAAAGTTGTGTCAAATGGAACACAATGTTGAAAATATTGTTTTGCTTTTTCTCTTAACAATCAAATTATTTCTAAAGTTAAGCGACACAAATAAAAATCCTATTTCTTATAAGCATCTGTATATTAAGTAAATGAAAACAATTATTTTGAAAGAAAATTTTGAAATGCTAAACCAGTTTAAAAATATCAGATCTCAACTCTAATTACAAGCAAAGATTTTGCAGACGTTCTAATATTTAAATTTCTAGTTATAAATACTTATTTTTATTACTTTTGAACTCTCACTCTGAAATACTTATACTCTTACATTTTTTATATTCAGTATTTTTTGTGAAAATCATTCATTTTTTTTTATTCAGTTCAATTTTTTTTTCTATTCAATAATGAACTATTTATTCAAACAACCTTAATTACACACCTTTGACAGAAATGTAAAAAGAATATATTTCTTATGTTATTTATTAAATTAAAAATAAATTAAACTTCAGTAACAAATAATTCTTATAGATTCTTTCATAATCTGAAAAAAATAAAATTATACTCGTGGTTTCTTTGTTCAATGCAAAATTCTGTTTATTTTTGTACAAAATATTGTATGTGTTAACTTTGGTGTTTGTGTGTAGTATAATTTTGATAACATACCTGCTGATAAAAATGTATCTGTAATTTTAGGCTGACAACGGAGGTATTATGTACTTTGATATTAATGACATGAAATATTACATAAAATATTACATATATTCCGTAAAATATTACATATTACTTAAAATATTACATATATTCCGTAAAATAGTACATATATTACTTAAAATATTACATATTATAGCTACAAATATATTTTGCAACAAAAATAACATTGTACAAAAATATGCTTAAAATAACATAAAGACATTACTATTTAAATAAAAATTTAAGTCTTCATTTTTTGAATTATTTTTGAAGTAATTAAATATGCTACATCAAAAATTATCCGTAAAAATAGATCGCGGTATCCTAGTGGTGATGGTCAAGGACTCACGGCTAGCGTTCCTTCGTTGAATTGTGGATTCGAGCCTTGATGATACTATGGACCCTTTGTGTAGAAGGGTTAATGCACGTTAAATTTTTTGTGGTTCCAAGTATTCCCACAGGTGTGGAAATTTGGAGAGGGAAGTGCGAACTCAGATGTCGACCTCGTCAATTGACCGAGGTTATAAATTATGAGGTCTGTTGACAATAGTTCTCGTGTTGCTTCAAAGTGTAACGTGAAAAAAATCAATCAATTCAAATGATCATGACTTTAAAATTTACCACGTCTTAAAATCCTTCCCATGGCGTGGTGTAGATGTTTGGAGAGGGAAGTGCCGACTCAGGTATTGTCTTCATCATTAGATCGAGGTTCAAAATTAAGAGGTATGTTGTCAACTGACATCGTGTTGCTATTAGTACGACAATAATGAAGCAAATCAATCAATCAATCGTAAAAATACCACTGGGCACGCTTCCTCTACATCTTTGACATTTATATAATACATAGTCAATGAAGTACTTCTGAGGCTAACAGAACACTTAAATTCCTTCACCTTTAGGAAGAAGATCTTATTGATTCCTGAAGTTATCCTGTAGAATGAGTTGGTATTTATATATTTTTTTTGTTTTAGCAGAAATATAAATTAAATTAATTTAAATTATTTTTTCTTCTTTGAGATAATTTGGTTTAAATTTAAGTAATGACAATTACCAGTTTCTGAATGGACTCTGACTGCTAAACATAATATATTTTCTCAAAATTGTGAGAAATAGATACAGATGACGTTTCCTATTTCCATTAATAATATACTTAATAAGAGTTAAAAATAGGTTTTTTTTCCCAAATATGTTATGACGCAATAAATTATGAGTATTTAAAAATACTTTTGGAGGATTTAAGGTGTTTGCAAAGTATAGTTGTAATGTGAGGAAAACTAAAACGAAAGAATTGGTCTCTTAATTCGGTAATTTTCTAAAAGAATTTTGTATATCTATTTTAATAAAGAGCTGAAAGAAAGAAATATCTCATAACAAGCACGAAACGGGAATTCTTTCAAGGACTGGAATTTACCATTTATAATTAGTTAAAAAAAATTGTTAAAAATTGCTAGCAAAATTGTTTCACACACATACACGCACGCTCACATGCACGTGAAAACACATGCACACACGCAATCACATTTTTCGCTCACTTTTTAAAATTCGATCTCCCCGAAACTACGTTGCAAGTTTTGTATTATCTGATAAAAATATATTTACAACTTGAGAAATCAAAATATATACTTAGTCTATTTAAAGTCCAAAGTTATGGGCTCATTTTAATGATTATTAAACGAAAAAATATAAATCTTAATTGCATAATTGGCTTATTTCTAGGGTTCTTTTCAAAACCGAAGCTAAAAATGGTAGCATATGTTTAAAAAGTCTTATACAAAATTCCACAAAAATAACAAAAATATCTTATTTCATATTTGAATATTATTTTAAATTTGCATTATTTTAAGTTTATTTAATATTTAAAACATTATGTACTATTTGTGGCACTATAAATATATGATGAATTAATATTTTTTATATATGGCCCTAAGATGTATGATTCGCAACATAATTTGCCGATATATTAAAAAGTGCAACCTATTAATTTTTTGTGTATAATTATTTATAAAAATAAATATTTATTTTGCTTTTGTTCTAGGTCTTAAAATTATTTGAAGTATTTTGTAATAAGCATTAAATTGCTGTTATTTTAGAGGAGAAAAATAATTTATTCATTTATTATTAGTTATATTACTGTATAAAATTTTGATTTTCTCAAATCACACAATCTTTTTTTTGTCAATAAAACGAAATACAATGCCTATATCATGTAACGGATATTAATTTTAGAAGATAAGCCAAAGCTGATATTAATAACTTTTTTTTATAAAGAAATGAATTTCATTTAACACTCCATTATTTCCTTCAATTTTTGTCTTACTAAAAGTATCTTTTAAATTGAATTTTAATTTGAAATTTATCTTTTAAATTGCGGTATTGTATATGATGAGTAACTAAGTACATGGTTTATTGCAGGCGAAGAAAACCTGTTCCACTCTTAGAGGTCTTTTAGGCTATCAGGTGCACCCTTCCTCAGTGGAAGTGGTGGCTTAGTGTTCATGAAAGTGAACTCGCAACCCACGTTGTTTTCAATAAGTCATGGGTTCAATTTCTTATGCTACCAAAGATCTAACGTGTTGTGTGGCTGATGCACATTAAATCTATAGAGGTCCTAAGCCGACCTGTTGGAGTGGTGGGGAAGTATGAAGATGTAGGTTCGAGCTCAGGTATCGAAGTTAAAAATAACAAGGTCTATCGACAATAGGTCTCGTGTTGCTTCTTAGAGGGACTTTAATAATCAGAAAATCAAGCAATCAAATGACCTTTTGAATAAATTCAAATGTTGCGAAAAAAATTACATATTCTTTTCCATTCTTTCATAATTTTGTTAGCTCACTTAAGGCTGTAATTAATCATTGCATTGACACAAATTTTCCATTGGAAATGTTTAACATCTACTTATAGATCTCTCTCTTTTACATTCTTGCTGTAACTGAGATGTGATTGGGATGCACGTTATTTTTTCCAATGGTTTATGATGCTGCCGTTATAGCCTTGATAGATTTAAAGAAATAAATTTAAACAGAAGAAAAAAAGATTTACAAATTGATACATCTTTTTAATTTTTTAAATGTGACCTTATTAGACAATGGATAAACTATATTGCTGCTTTATTAAAAATAAAATACTAGTTGCAATCCACTAGAAATTACGGATGTTTCATGCAGGTTTGCTGAGAAAATCAGTGGGGCTTGTAATAGTTGTTAGGGCTTTTAAGTGCGTACAAGAAAAAGGGAAAATAAATTCGGGGTCTTTTTAACCTATAGTCATGCCTCTAGGATTTCCTTTATACCCCCTGAAAATTTAACTTAATCAGCCTTTCTGACATTCTGGCCCTGATTCGAATTAGTAAGAGTACTTACGAAATCTGAAAAAGAAATTGGCTCCTATAATTTTTATGTTCAGAGCTTTCTACTCGTTTTTGCAACTTATCCCCACTTCTGTGTCAAATTCCCTCCCCTCTGCGCACTTTTTATCCTTTGTGTAACAATATCTCTTTTACTTTTTCTTTCTAGAAGAAAAATCCACTTTTTATGTCTTTCGTAATAGAAACATTAAATTTGTGACGAATTTCAAATATTTTTTTACCGCAAATAAGCGCTGCTTCATCATTCTTCAAGCAAAGCACTGATACAGATGGAAAACATGTTTCGTAAAAGGGGAAAAAGAAGCAGAAAACTGTCTTTTACCTGTTCGTATTCCTTTGAACAACATCTTTTTCTTTTTAAAGCTGCATAATTTTGTTGAAGATATCAATAAGGCGCTGAGCCTCAACCGTTTGGTAGTCATAATTCTCAAATGAAATCACTCCTATATAGAAAACATCAGCAAAAATCATTATTTAATAGGAGCTGAAGTAGTTGACAAAAAAGATAACTATTTTATCAACCAAAAACGCAACATTTTATACTTTATCAAATGAAAACTTTCATCTTGGATTAGATTTCACCCTTTTTATTAAAAAAAAACTTTGCTTTTTAAAAAGGAAACGAATAGAAAAGACAGGAACAACGATAAAAGAAAAAATTTCAAAACATGGAAAAAAATTATGTATTTGCAATAATTTTGTGATTAAAATACATTTGAGAGAATTATGCATTTCGTGTTATTTTAAAATTAATAACAATGGATAAAAGTTGTTAAATAAGAATAAGGTTTTAAATTTGATCCACATGAATTAAACCTAATCAAAAACCTATCCAAATAATTTAAACGAGATTAAATGAATCGAAGAATGATTCTACAACGGAATATTTTATCACATCTATCAAAAGCTGATTTCTAAGGGTATCGAAAATATTTTTGTACCAAACAGGCACAATTTCGAAATTAAATTGAGTTTGAAGGAAACAATCGAAACTCCTTCTCCTCTTGATATCGAAACAAGCTCATTTTTGTGTTTGTTTACAAACTAAATATGTGAGGTACATAGAGGAGGTTAATAGTATAAGGAGATATTGCAAATCAGGAGAAATGGCAAATCGTGCGCCTTTGCACACATACATTTGTTATATGTACCTTACTTCAAATGATATTGTAAGAGGAATTGTATAGCTTCAGAAATTAATCTTATTGAGTTACTTTATTGGATTGCAGAGATATTCATATATTTGGGGCAATCCTTTATTGTAAAAGAAATACATTGCTAGTTATTACATTTAAATAATTATCAACGAATTTTAGTTTGATGTATACATTATCAACTTTTTCAGATTAGAAATTAATAGATTATATTATTTAATATAATTTTATTTAGTCTTACTATGTTTCTTACTTAGATTTAATTTCCACAGAACCTTATGAAATGATTAATAAAAAGGTAAAAATATTTTAATACGTTGCATTATAAAAACAAATACGATTGGAAACTAATATTTTGCATTAAGGAATCATATTCACAAGTATTTTTCGAGTAAAGTGGCAACTTCATAATTATTTTGAAATACAGGAACATTCAAAAGTATTTTAAAATACGATATAGGTTTTGGATTAATTTAATTTTAATATTGGATTATACTTGAAATTATCAAAATATTTGAACGTGTTCGAGTGCAAATTAAGATGTTACAGGCATTAGATGTTTTGTAGTTTTATGCGCTTTCATTTTTATCTTCGAACATTATAGCAATTATAGATAAATTTTGCTCAAAATATAAATGAATCATTTAGAGAAAAAATTAACGGAAATGGTTATTGGCAATGATCATTTAAAACAATTAAAATTTTTACAATTAAAATTTAATTTATGTTTTTGGAGAAATTTTATTAACATAAATATATAATTTCCTTTTATAATTAAGAAAGTGATTTTTTTATGAATGAATGTTTAGTCGAATTAGAAGCGTATGGATAATTTCATATTGAATTAAATGAAAGTACCAAATAAATTATAAATTACCAGCATTAATTTTCTGTTATAACTCCAAGAAATCTTTTCTTTGCCCCGTGAATACTAATTTTCGAATTATCGTTTAATGTTGATTAAATTATGCTAATTATGAAAAGATATCAGTTAATGTTCCTTAATTTAAATAGCAGATTTCACAATTCTTGTTTAATTTGCTTCATTTCGTACTTCATCAAAACTCTTCTGCACTTCATTATTTCATTTACTTTTATTATCACTAGCATTAGCATATTTAATTGGGAATATCACTCAAAATTCGAACGTAACTGAGCATTTAATTTTCCAGATTAAATCGTAGTGATGAGGCTCTTGAATAAATAATACACCTTATTACTGGTCGAATGAGCTTAACACGAAATTATTCGAAATAATCATTCGATTGCAAATTAAGATCCCTGATGAACAATGCTCGAATTAGGATTCCTAAATACAGACCTCAACAGATAAGAGAAAATAGAGTTTTACACCCAAATAGTTGGTAATTGCATTGACAATAAAGAGTTCATCGTAATGGCGGAATTTACAAATCCCTAATCAGAATGCTGAATTGATTAGTTTACTTTTAAGCCTATTTTTGAATGGATGTAGATTATCAAAAACACTATCAAGTTCTTGTTCCATTTTTTTAAAAAAAGGAGGAGGATTATATTTCAATGGCTTTCAATAAAGAATTCAACTAATTAGGTTTTTATCGGTACATATAGTAATGGAACTCGTAATTTTGAACTAAAGGCTAGATGAAGAAGATCTCGTAATTTAGAATTTGGAAAAATCATTGAAAAAATGTAATAACGTATCTATTTATCTAAGTATATTATTTCAAAACGAAATTTCCTATGGAATGAAAATAAAAGAAAAATGAATTTCATATTCAGTTTAAAAAGGTAACTAAAGTGAATATATTTCAAAATATTTTGTAAATGGAATATGACTTAATAGGCTACTGTTGGTACTATTGGCGACTGACCGTAATTTTGAAGCACGAATAGATGAAATTGCTTAGACTTCAGAAATGATATTGAAAACACGCACACTCATACACGCACAAACGCATACACACATTTAGTTTTAAAAAGAATTCTAAAGCATTAAAATCTTTCAAAGAGTAAACATTGCGAAAATGTTTTTTCTTTTCAACAATGTATTGTTTGAATTAATATATATATATATATATATATATATATATATATATATATATAGTATAAATATTCATATCACGCAATTTATCACATACTAACGAAAATCTTTTAATTATCTTTTTTGAAAGATTATCTTTGTATTTTTGATATTTTGAAATTGTGTGATTAAAGAAGGCATAATCTCTAAAACATTTCTAACGATGCCAATTGCTTAAAGTATTTGAATTCTTCATGTCATATGAAGCAATTTGATAATTGATAACTGATATTTCTTGTATAAAACATTTAACTTGTAATAAAGCAAAGTTGTATGACTCTATACATGTTACACTTGTGTTGTAAGTACGTAACGAGTTTAACTTAGATTTAATTAATGTATTGCGGTTCATATTGCACTTGTAATAGAAATATATTATATTAAGTAAATGAAACTCGTTGCAGTTCATGTTTAGTTTACGTTGATATTATTTTAGAGAAATGTAGTGAAGTTTATGATAAAAAATTACTAAGCATTAAATCAATTTAAATTTAGAGGAAGCTGTCTTAAGTATTTGAAATAAGGATAGAGATAAACATCAAGAGATTAAGTTTTTAAATCATTTATAGACAGAATAAAACAGGAACTCAAATGTAAAAGTAAAGAAATTAACAAATTATTTAGATGCGTTAAATACTTAGGGAGCTATGTTTTATTCAAAATATACTACCCAATAATCCTAAGTTTTCATTAATGAGGTTTTCATTCAACGATAACATTTAGATTTATTTTGCTTTCATAATTATTATACTTTTTACTCTATCACATGCAAAGATATTTTAAAATTAAAAACTTTCCTTGAAATTTTCGGTTAAAAATTGCTTATTGTGCAAATTGCAAAGATGTAATCTATAATTATTACTAAAAGTCAATAATGTGATTAGTTATTAATGATCCAGGCAATGATTATTAATTATTGTTTAATTACATTAATTGTATAATAACACGAAAACATAATAATGAAACTGAACGAAGTAGGTTTTAATTCTTTGTTGCTACAAATTCGCAGTCGAAAAGTATTATATTTTTAAAAATCTTTAATTGACATTTCTTGAATTACTGATATAGAATCAGTATTATAAGTATTTATGTTCCAGTTCAGAATCTCTTTCTATTTATCATATGTCTCCATTTTATTTAACAATTAACATTTAACTTTAATATTTTTTATAAATATATATATTCCACTTTTTTTTTCAAATTAATGTCTAATGAAATGAACACATATATTGGCGACATTTACAAACAATAAGTTAGGGAGAAAACATAATTTTATATCTAAAGTATATTACTTATAAAAATTATCATAAATTCTGCGATCCTACGGTTAATTTTAGGTAATATATTTGATCAAGGAGATGACTGTGCCAAATAAGACTCAAATCATATTAACTCAATTAGAATTTTGTGAGATATAAATGTTTCAAATTTACTATGTAAATAAAATTCAAATGTTTTCCGTGTCATCTACAGAAACATTTGGCGAAAAATTAATCTAACCATTTTCGAAAAGATATTAGTTTTTCACAAAACTATTTTTTTTTTGAAATGATGACTCGTTCACAAAATAAAAATAAAATCTGATATAATTCGAAAGCATGTGAATTCCAATAAATTAATTCTAACAATTTCAAAGTAAAACGAAATTTACTTCAAGACATAATTCTTTATTAACAAAGGCTATTCTTTTTTGAAATAATGACTCGTTTATAGAACAAAAATAAAATCTGGTTTCATTTGGAGGCACATGATTTCCAAAAAAAAAAAAATTAATTCTTATATTTGAAAATTAATATGATGAAATTCTAAAGATCCGTAACTTTCATTATCTTTGAAAAACTTTATACTTAAGATAAAAGGTTCAAACTAGGAATAAAATCACCTTCATACTCTATTTAATAACTTTAATTTTCTGATTCTGATTTAATTTTCTGAGTATTTTAGATAAAACAGATATTATAATAAATATTCTTTTGTTTCTAATTTAATCATCTGAAAATAAAAGCATTAAATTTTTACCTCCAAAATTTGAATTCATTTCATTTTTAACAAACACACAATGGTTTGAAGAGGGAAGTGCCAGCTCAAGTGTATTCATTCGTCACTTGACCGAGATTCAAAATTACGAGGACCATCGCCAATAGCCCTTATGTTGCTGTTAAGTGTGGCATTAATAAACATTCACTCACTCTATCTAATAATAATGAAACTTCAATAAGCAACGATTTAATATAAAGAAGTTGATTTTGGATAATAATTGGATCTATACTGCTGTTTGTAGAAAATGCAACACCATGAAAGAATCATCAGAATCAAATGAAATTTAATGCAGAAACGACTTGTACTGATACAAATAAATGATGAAATTTTCAAAACAAAAGAAACAAATTAAGCGTCCGAAATCAGTATTTGGTGCAGCCACCATGCGCTGCAATAAGTGCTGCTATACGACGTGGCATGGAGTCAAACAGATGTTGAATATCTGCTTGAGGAAGAGAATTCCATATCGCTTGTATGCGCAACCAAAGTTCGTCTTTGGAAACTGCAGGACGCGGATCACGAGCGAGACGCCGACCAACCATATCCCACACGTGCTCAATAGGCGACATATCCGGTGAATAAACAGGCCAAGGAAGAAGTTGCATGCGTTGTGCTGAACAGAAGTCTCGAACAGTCCGCGCAACATGTGGGCGTGCATTATCCTGCTGAAAGATAGCTCCAGGGATGCCTTGAAGGAAAGGAACGACTTCGGGCTTTAGCACTTCACGGACGTACCTGTTGCTATTGAGATTACCCTCAATTCGTATCAAATTGGATCGTCCATGATACGAAATCGCACCCCAGACCATAACTCCGGGTGTTCGACCACTATGTCGTTCAATAATACACTCAGGAAGGCAGCGTTGACCGGCATAACGTCTAACACGAACACGGCCATCATGGGTCCACAAATTGAAGCGTGATTCATCTGAAAAGACAACTTGGTGCCAATCAGCTCGCCTGTCTCTGTGCTCAAGAGCCCACTGCCGACGCAGCCGTCGATGATTCGCCGTGAGGGGAATCCTGTATAAAGGCACCCTTGCACGCAATCCACGGCGCAGCAGACGACGACGAATTGACGAAGCCGACAATTGTACACCTGTAGCAGTAGACCAACGTGCTGCCAGCTGCCTGGAGGAAGCTGTGCGATCATTCACCGCCATGCGGAGCAGGTGTCGATCATCGCGCTCTGACGTCACCTTCTGTCGTCCAGTGCCTGTTTTTCGAGTTGTTCGGTGCTCGTCGGTCCACTGCTTCCAAACTCGCATCACTGTGGAACTGTTCCGCTGCATACGAGCTGCTATTGCGCGATAGGAAAATCCTCCTTCTCGAAGGCCGATTATCCTCCCTCGTTCAAACTCCGTAAGTTGCTTGAATTTCTTATTCTTCCGTCGTAGAGGCATACTCAGGTCTCACTAAACGTTTGCCACTAACAAATAATCATAGACTTTTTTCAACGTCCCGCTACAGCACTTTATTTATACGCTTTCAGCATCAATTCAGAGGGCGCTGCGCGCGCCGCGCACGCGCGATGGCTCTGAAACTTTATTAATTTGCATAATATCCTATAATTGACATTTGCTGCGAATTTCATTTGATTCTGATGATTCCTTCATGGTGTTGCATTTTCTACAAACAGCAGTTTACATATTTTGGTTCAAATGTGAAGAATTTATGTTATTCAGCTTCATTTAACTTTTGATTATTAAGTTTTAAGAATGCTAACTGGAAAGCTTTTTTAAGTATAAACAAAAAGGCAATAGAAAGAGGCAGTTATTTTTATGGTATATTTATTAAGTCGCTGAAATATTAAGCGTGATTATTAAATAACGAGACTGACGATGTAAACATTTCATTTTGATGTTATTCATATTTACTCATATTCATCTTCAACACACTCCCCTACTCTATCCCAGAAAAACTCCAAGCCTTTGCTCGAAACAAGTCTTCAAGCGGGAAGTCTTCCTCTGTCAGCTCCTTTAGAACGCGCGACGCTTTCTCATACATAGCTTCAACGATTCAAATCTCTCTCTCTCTCTCTCTCTCGTTCCTTTAAATACAGATTTCACCTTAAGAAACAGATAGAAGTCGAATGGCTCAACGTGGGAGGGCGAGTCGGGCGTGAATAATTTTCAACGTCTTCTCGGCCATCTTGAAAATGCTTAAACCCCTCTAAATCACGTGCACGCTATAAACTTTCATTGCTATACACTTGTTTCAATCAGTTATATGTTTCAGTAGCATTTTTTCAATGTTTCATGTGAAATTTTACAACCATTCGTTGCTCACTTATCCAGCGAAAAAAGCAAACAAACCCTCTAATGCAAATAATGGCTATATAGATTCTTATACAGAAACGAGACGCACTGCTTTCAGAAGAAAAGGCTTCAAGCTAAATAGCTGTCGATTGCTGGCATTCGGCGCATGCGTATTTCTTCTGCAGCAGCGTCAGTCCTTCGTTTTTTCGTAAAATGGAAATACTCAATTAAACAGAAGGAATTAAACAATATTCAATTCAATAATAATGATTTTTTTATTCTAATAAGTATAATCCACAGTTGAATATTTTATCATTCTTAGAATAATATATTTATATACTTAAAGAAATGCTGATAGTAATGGCAATTCATAAAATTCACTGCCTGCATCAGAATGAAAATAAAGAAGCTGTGTTTTTTGGTTTATTATAATAAGAAATTTTGGAAAAATAATTTTATGTAGAATAATAACTTAATTTATCAATCTTAAAAAAAAACCAAGATTAACGAAAACGCAATAAAATTAGAATAAATACATGTTATTTACCATTGAACTTTGGCTATAATTTTGAAACTATACAACAAAGAACTGAATAAAAAACCTAAACAGATAGAAAAAGTGAAAGAAAACATATCATGGTTTTTAAAATTATGATTCAGAATCATTGGTGCAAAAATAACAAAGCCGATTGTTTTCAAAAGCTGGTTAAGTTGTTGACGTTATTTAAATTGCATAAAAATGTTTTTACTGGATAGAAATGCCGTATTTCTGCTGAAAATATAAGAACCAACGACTGTAAAAAGTAGATATCCCCATTACGAGCTAAAATACGATTTCTGATGCTTTTTGAGACTATCGCAGAGTTAATCCGTTTGTTTTTCAGTAGAATTAACAACAAAGAATATAATTTATTATATTTAACTATTTTTAAGACGAAAAACCGTATTTGTTTTACTCAAAAAAATAGTGTAGCTGGTTTTTAAAAATGGTTTGCTGAATTAAAAAATAGTCATTATAAAAAATTTGTTTTGAAAACTTCAAAAGCTTTGAAAATAAGTAGAGTTTGCTGAATTAAAAAACGATGCAAAACGTTTTGATTTGAGAATTGTAAAATATTTTAAACTTATTACATTTTATTTCATAATTAATACGTTTGCAATTTGAGATTCTTTTTTCATTTTTTAAGCTTTTATTTTTTTTTATTGTATTGGATGTTTATTTTATATTTATTCTTCCTAAGAGACAAATATAGAAAATAAAATAATTTTGCTTTAGAAATTCGATACTAAAATATTTCTATTTAAAAGGCTATTGATGTTCTTTCTATGTATAACAATTATTGCTATGAATTTGCTATTGAAACACATCCAATATTCTGAATTTATTCTGAAATATTAGAAGATACTATAACAACACAATTACATATTTTGATTGAGATCCTTTTTTTACATATTGCAAGAATAAATTGCAATATGTAAAATTTTACAATATAATAATTTTTACACATTGCAAAAAATATAATAAAATTTACATATTGCGAGAATTTTGTGAGATATATATGTTTCAAATTTACTATGTAAATAAAATTCTAACGTCTTCCGTGTTGTCTACAGAAACATTTGGCAAGAAATGCAAAGCAATTTCTTTATGACTGTAAAGAATTTCTTTCATTCACGTCAGAGTAAGACCTTAATACACTCTCTCGAATCGAAAAGCATTTTTATAAAATTACGTTTACTTCAGTGAGACTTTTATTAATATGTTATTGAGACTCATTCATTCTTTTACCTCTGAATAACTGTTAGTATTATTTTTGCTTATTTCACAGTATTAGTAAAAATAGTGTTATTTTAATATTTATTTCAGCTAGAAAACGAACATTAGACTGTACATCATTAAAGGAAAATTCTTTAAATATTTATAGGTGGCTTTAAATATTTTAGATCTTAAGCACGTACAAATAAATAAAAAAGTCTTTATCGTCAGAAGAGGATTTGTGCCTGGATATTGGGTATAAAAAATCCACATGTGTTTCAATACCATGAGTGTATTAAAAACACAAAGCGATATTTGTAAATTACGCTTAAATTCTGTACGTTCATTTCGTTCTTATTCCTTTTTTTGGCATCTAAAAAAATCTGCTTGATTCGCTTTTGACTGCTCATGAATTTATTATCTCCATTTTACATTTAAATCTTGTATATAAGAATACTATCCTGTTTTTTTTTTAGATAAATTCTTTTTAAATGCATAATAGTGTGGAACCATTTAGATCTACAAAACTCATGGGGCGTACTAAAATGTTTTAGATTTTTTGGAGAATTCTCTGCGTGAATAAGAAATATTTTTTTTTGACTATTTGGCCTTTTTATTCACAAACAAAAAATACAAATTGTATCAAAATGAGATACGTTGCTAAAGATAAAAAGTTATTTACGTGTTATATATATATGTGTGAGTGTGTGTTTGTATTCTGGAAAATATTCACTAGAAGCAAAGTAACGTTTTCATTTTTGCTTAATTTGCGGTGTAGAACAATGAATCTAGATCTCACCGACTGTGACAACGTGACGCTTCAGCTATTTCATTATAATTTGCTAGCAAAGGACTACCAAATCAAAACTAACTTTTGAATTAATGTCAAATATTTTCCAGCTCCGTTTAATAGATGACAGCACCCAATGGTAACATCGATTTACCTGAATGATACCATCTGTCCAAAAATACAAAAACTTTATATATATATATACCTAACTCTTTTTTTACACTATTTAGAAAGTTCTCGGTTCACCAATATATTTTTTACACGAATTTTTTGTTCTAGGACGAATCTTCCCTATTTTTTAAAATTCTAATTTTGACAATGCTATGCGAAGATGGTTGGTTCACGCCCACACATGTGTGAATGACATGGTTTACTTCATAGCTTGTTTACTTTGTATTCTGGAAACGGGAAATACCCGAATTTTATATTCACTTTTTTCTTTATTTCGCTGTACTTCAACTTGAACACAACATTTCAGTTTCCAAACAAACTGGAAATCCGTCACGTCACTGTTTCGACTATATTTAATCGCTTAACATAAGAATTAATTGTTTAAACTTGTTATTAACATGAAATATATCCTTAAAATCCCTATTTCTGTCATGTATATTTTTTTACGAATTTCTATGCATTTTTTTCTTTTCGGTAATTCAAATCGATAATGACCAAGTAGAATGTGAAGTTCTGCTATTAACGGCTGATTCAATTCGTGAATGCTTGAAATTTGCTTCAAGTATGGAACAACATTTTCCTATGATTCTAATATGAAGCGTGCTTTAAAATTTCAACATAATTTTATGTGTTTTGTAGCAGCTTCTCAATAATTTTATAAGCAACATGTGAAACGAAAAAAAAAAAAAAAAAAACATTTGTTAATAATAGGCATTGTAACAACAAAAAATCAACAAAGGGCCATTAATAACGAATGAAATTCTTTATTTGAATCAAAGGGGACAGTTATGCTAGACATATCGAACACATTTACTGGTGAGAGCATTTTTGATTCAGTTCGTAATAAACATGCAGGCTTGTTATCAAGTAGCGATGAATAGTTGTTAGTAATTTTATTCCTAATTTCAGTTTGAATTTTTATTAGTTGTATGTACTTATAGACCGAATATTCAACGAACACTAATTAAAAAATTTTTTGTAATAAAAATGAATGAATTATTTTTGTTTTATAAATATGTAATATGGATTTCACTATTACTTTTATTGCACGGGGTTTTGGAATATATTTAAAGTTTTTTCCTCTTGCATCTTTTTTTAAAGTTGTGGAACATATTCTTAAATTAACCGTGTGTCGCATGTACTTTTTTACATGAATGTTTTTTGCACGGTTTTCTAAGGAACGTATCTACCATGTAAAGAAAAGAGTTGGGTATATATATATACCCAACCCTTGGGTATACATAAACTCACAATTCAGTCCCCAGTCTGAATATGCATGTTTTTATTTTGTTGGGTATTAGAATTATTCGATTTATTCTTTGGTTCAAATTAGTTTCGAATTTGATTCAATTTTTATTTATCTCTTAGTTTCAAATTTGATTCAATTTCAACTTTTTTACTTACTTCTATAAATATGTTTTTTTGTTTTTGTTGATTTTGGATTTTAATTGTTCTCTTACTTTTATGTTTTTTAATGATAAATTCAT
>BMAW01015455.1:675029-713788 GCA_019974015.1 Nephila pilipes | reverse complement strand
ATATAAAGAGAGAGTATAAGACCTTGTGATATAAATAAGATTAATTTGGATCGGGATATTGAAAATTCTGTTTAAGAAAGAACGGAGAAAAGGAAATAAAATAAGGCATATATTTACAAAAAAAAAAAAAAATCTTTTTCTTTCAACAAATCTAGTATGAATTATATACACAGAAGATAAAGTTGCCTATTTTGTAAACAAGAGGAGTGTGCTTAAAGATGTTTATTGCATTTTCCATGTCGACAATGTAGCTTCGTGTTCCAGTTGTCACTAGTGATAAGGTGTATAATTAAGCTTTGCACATCGGTGACAAACAGTGAAAATGTACTGTAGCGAATAAATACCATGGATTTTAAATGTCCACTAAACCATTTGCAAAGAGCAGTCCGTTCATCTATAGAAATAGAAAAAAAAATGCATCAGAACTATATCTTCCTTTCCAGTACCTATACAAAGAGGGAGAACGTTACTATTTGACATCTTGACTTTAGTTGCGTCTTCCTGGAACGCGAGTTCTTTCGCAGATTTCATGTTCCCTTTTTATCTACTTTATCAGCAGTCTTGTTATTAAACAGGTCAACTTGAAACAACGGAATCCACTTGAACTAAATAGGGCAGTGAGAGACAAATATTTTAACTTGTTGATAGTATTGTCTTATTGATAGTACAAATATTCTCTTATTTTTGAGGTACTGTATGGAACTACGGCTATCACTGAGGATCCAGACATTCTTTTGGAAACTAGGGAAATAACTCTGTCCACAGCCTTCTCGATTGAAAATAATTTTTCATGGAGTTAAAATTGTGCAAAAATTCGTGTTTCTTTGTTTCAACTTAATGACGCCACTTGAGTGCCTAATAACAAGTTGACTCCCCCTGCCCCACAGATCCTACTTTATTTCTACTCCTTTTTACGCACATGTATATATTACCTCCTTAGAAATATTATTTATTTCTTCCATTGTCAATTGTTTGAAAAAGTCCGGATGCTGGAGCCCTTTATATATGTATGTTCGCCTGTTCTCATGAAAGAAGATTCCCTGAAGACAAAGAGGGATGTAATGACAAGACTAATAATCGGAACAGAAAAATCGCTGGGACATCTTGGGAAGCATTATCCATTTCTAATGAAAGCAAATCTTCTACAAAAGAAGAAATACCATTTTGAGAACTGGGATTTTTAATACCTCTGCTTATCTGAAAAAGACAGCAATGACCATCTTAAAATATTTATGAGAAATCTAGTTCATTGGAGACATTAAGCAAAGCGAAAGCAAACTTGATGTAGGCAGAAAAAGTGTTCTAGCAATTACTGGAAATACGATTTTAGTTACTACTATTTTAAATATTTTCAAGGTCGAAAGTATGGTAACGTTCTACTAAGATAACATATAATACATGGGTAGTTCTCTTGGGACCTGAAAAAGACCGTCGGACAACTGGAGTTGACATTAATCTTTAATGTTCAAAAGACGCCACTACCTAGACATGCATTAATGTTACCAAAAATCAGAAGGTTCCACTCCAGAGTAACTTTTTGAACTGTCAACAGATGACCGGATTGCGAAGCAGCCCTAAAATCCGAATCTAGGAATCTGCGAAGTCCTCATGATGATGTATGGAATTTGATAATTCTGCAGAGTGAGATTTGAAGGAAACTTCAATATTATTGGCTGGAGGCTAGGGGAGGTGACGGGGGTAGCAGGTTGACGGACACGGTCGTGAATTATCTCCAACATGACTGCCCTGTTTCTGATTTTGAATCTTGTTTGAAATAAAAAGTTTTTATCAATGAATTTTAGTAACTTAAGAATTTGATAGTTCAGGGATTATGCTTTTAGTATTCTGTTACATGAAAGTTATTGCTCTCCACTCCGGTGACATATCTGTTATCTCTAATATATATATAGAGATAAATTAATCATTTCTTTGTATTTAAAATGGTACGTATGTAAGTTTATGCCTACGCTATAAAAAGTCTATGATTGCAGAAAACTATCGCCTGATGGTATTTAGGGGATTGGAAGTTTTTGTATTCGATGCTTATATTCTGCACAAAGAGCTATGCGAAAAAAAAGCGAAACATTCTTAAATCATTTTAATTTTGTAAAGCAGTTGGTTATTCAATTGAGAATAGATATTCGAATGAAATGGTGATCCGAAGATTGACGTAGTTTGTTTGAAAATGAAAAGCGACTCGAAGGAGCACGACACATTTTGTGTTCTGGAAATAAAAAAAAATATCGAGTATGTTCCAGTAGAAAACGATGTTGGAGGACGCAAAAAAATTTCATCATACAAACATCACGTGAGTCTTTCGTTAATTTTAGAGGACTGTTCTGAAACATTTCTTTCTATGAAAAATATAAAAAAATATTTTGTACTAAGTATTACAATTTCAAATTTCAAGTACTTTTTTCAAACTTTGATTCCTTTGATACAGATTCACATGTCTTTCTTTTAATTGGTTATTATTCATGTGAAATGCTGATTTAACTAAGCCCCTTCTTGTCAATGTCCATTATAACATTTGATCTCGAACGTTGTACACGTCTCAAATTAAATTTATCTCGTTGTAGCAGCTCAAATATAAACAACAGAGTACTACATTTACACACATATGTCGACATCGTCATCTGATTGTTGCTCAAATTATGCAGTGTGTTGGCTATTGTAAGAAAACTTCAGTCGAGACGAAGCAGCGGGAAACATTCAATAAAAATGAGATTAGTTTCCATACATTTTTAAAACATTTTTTTTGTTGCAGCGTAAATGAAAATTATGAACGATAATCGCAGAAAGATAAACTTCAAAAAAGTTTGTTCTTTTTGGAAATACAGAAACGTTTACGTACTTTCCTACTTTCGCCCATAACTATCACATATCTTTTTGTATATTCTTTTATTTGGAAGAGATATGTCATACTTTAGGCACTGAAGTAGTGAACAGCTTCTTCAATAAAAATTGGAATTGTCATTTTTGTCGTGGAATTTTCTCGTTTTTGAGAAGTCACTGCTTTTTTCCCCTTAAAATCTCGTCTCTGCCATAGGTTTCGACGGTCGTGATTTGTTTTATAGACCTGCCAATCACAGAGAAAGGACCTGGATTCAGATTGAAGCATCGTAAAGTCATAAAGCAACACGAAGCTTTGAAAAAATGTTCTATTTTTTGCAATGTCTTTTATATTTTTGAGTTTATGTGAATAGGTTCCTGTTTTATCCATAAAAATAAGAAGCTAAAGGAGAGTTCATCTAACGATGACTTTATGTGAAAAAAATATTTTCATTTTTTTGTATTTTAATCAATCATGAAGCTGAATGGAAAAAAATCTTAAAAACTTATCATGTTGAAAATATCAAGCGGATATTTGATATTGTTAAATCTGAAGATTTTATATATTTCTTTCTCTAAAGGTGACCTCACTAAAACCAAACCAAAAACCTTTATTTATCATGATAATTTTTCCTTCTGATTTTAAAACCAAGATTTCACAATAATTTTACATATTTTTCTAATTAAATATAGTTTTGAAATGCTTCTTTAATTTGTAACCTTAATTATAAAGTTTAATATCAAAAGAGAAACAACTAAATTTTTAATTTATTTAAAAATATTTCACTTCGTTAGGTTATATTTCAATGAGAATTAACTATTCCTTGTAAATTTTTCTACCATATGCAATATTGAGATTTTACGATGTTAAATCAAACATTGCAATTCCAAAGGTTTCCTGTTCAAAAAAAGTCTCGCCTCGTTATTGTAATCAATTTTGTGCCCTATATAAAAAATACAGATTACAAAAATAAGAAAAAATATTTTTTAAATAATTCTTGAATTATATTTTAGTTCAAAAAATTTATTTTGCTCCTTTAAAATAATTTCGCACGAATTTATCAACGTTGTGAACTCTTAGGAATTTCATGTTCTAAAAGCAAAAAATATTCTTCAGACTTAATTGCAATGTATGAACAACAGAAAACAAGTAAACAAAAGTTCATAGTTTTACGTTAATACAACTGTCTATTATTTAGTTGAGTAAAGAAAAATAAAATTATATATAATTTCTTTCAGTAACATTCAAATATTTTGCAAATAAAATTACCGATGTTTGATACAGAATAAAAATAAAACTTTCAAATATTTACTGCAGATATAACTTCTTTTTCAGAGAAACAACACAATTTTTTAACTAAACAAATCAAAATGCACACCTTTCCATCATTCAAAATTCTGTCTAATAAAATCACACCTATCAAACTCATTCGTGTTTAAGAGTAAGATAATTTTTAAGGCTATACTGTGGCTCCGAAAATTGAGTATATACTTATTTTCCTTTTTAAAAGAAAGTACTCTTTTTTTTTCCTTCTCTTTAAAGGTGTATTTGCTGTTCAAATATTTATCTTTCTGGATAATTTTTTGTACCAATCCGTGACAACATTGAGTTTCCTTTGCAATGTCACGCAGAAAGTTTTCTACTTCAGATACAAAAAAAACCGATTTTCCGAATTTCAGTACCAGTTTAAATTTTGGAGTTCATTTTTACATCTAAAATATTTTTTCTTCTAAAAATCAAATATTAGTATCTTAAAGAAAAAAGCTATTATACCGAATCATTACAAAAAATAATGGTAACAAAATCGCAATGTTTATCAACAATTTATACACTCAATTTTGTGACCCTGAAATTTAGAATTTTGAAGGAAAAACTTTATAATTAAATGTTATAAATATTTAATTTTTGTTTCTTAGTCTAACACATTTTGCAATGTATATTTTATTGTTCCAGTAAATATTAAATTTAAGTGAGCATTCAATATAGTTCTAGACCTTTCAGAAACAGAGTGTGAGGTGCATACTCAATTTTATGGGCCACTGTATTTACATCAAACTTAAAACATTTTTATTTTTTACATGAAACTCATAGGAATTGCAATTTGCATGGAGAAAATAGTTCTTCCCTTTTGAATGTAACAAATAAACTTTAATGAGAAAAATTGTAATACTAGGACTTATTATCATTGTCACAATGTACTATTATTTTAGAATGCAGGCAAATGAAAAATAAATTACCTGCATAATTTTAAGCTTATTTTTTATTTGAAGCGGAGCTTTAAATTTTAAATAATATTCTATTTAAATCTGAAGAATTGTTAGTATTTTATAATAAAATTTCCTTCAGATCTCCTTTATAAAAAATAAATCAATATTCAAAGGTACACAGAAAAAAATCCATTGAAATTTCCAAGTTTACAAAATCGTACCAATGAAACACATTCCTATTTAAAGGCAAGTAATCCTGTTAAGAGCATATTTACTTTAAGCTGTTCTTTTCTCAAAGTAAACTACCTGCTAAGGCAAACTTAGAACAAATTATATTAGAGCAAAGATTTATGCAACAGACATTCATGGACTTGATAAAAAAAATTCTGAATGATACGTCTAATTTAGTTAATGCAGAATACTTTAAAGTCATTTCTCTCTTAGATAAACGAAAGAGCTGCTTCGTTAAGTTTTTATACCCTTTGCTTTAGTAGTAGTCTCAATGTTTTAAAAGTGTTTTTATTCTTGATGACTTCGGACGTTTAAGGAAACATCTTCGAAGAACTATTATGCTTTGAGAAAAATTGTGAAGTAGATAAAAGTTAAATAATGGTTTCACGAATGATTTTTAAGTCTTGTCGGAATATTTATACTTGCTTAAGATGAATTTTAGAATAACTATGATCTTTAATGATATTAGAATGGAAGAAATAATGATAAAGAAGATATAAGCTTTATTTCTTAATATGCTATCCAGATTTCGTAAGAAATGTTTTTAAATACTAATATAATGAATTATTGTCAAGAACTAGAAATAATTTTAAAAGAAAAAGTATTTTTCCTGATATTTGTTGAGGAGCAAATAACTGAACGTTATGTGCCAGTTTTAACAAATCACGAGAATGTAGTTCAAGTGATTAATTTGTTGTGTTTTTATAAAATAAGACAGATTCTGTATTTATCATTAAGAATTTGAGTCTTAAATATAAATCTAAAATGAGTTTTGAGAATATGATATTTTTTAATGGTGTTAGTTGCTGTAAAATATTGAAGATTCTAAAAAATATTTAATACTAAAATATTCAGAATAGATAAAAATTGGATAAGAGTATACTACTTCACTTTTCAACAATTAAACTGTAAATTAAACAAAAGTAACTATTTCATATGGATTTTATGGAACTAATAACAAAAATTATAGACAAAATCGATAATTAGCTCAAATTTTTATGTTAGAAATACCGATTGCTGGAAATTTCTACATAGTAAATGTAACGGAAAACAAAATTCAGTCACACCAAAAATAGTTGAGAGAAGAAAGCTGCTTTTTAGAAAAGGCTTCAGGTGTGCGTTGTTCGTTTCACTCCTATAAGTAAATACACTCTGTAACAAAAAACAAAACGACGCACCAAAAAGGAGTTGTCCAATGGAGACAAAAATTGGCGGATAGGAAAATTATGTGCAGTTTAGAAAATGAGTGAAATTTCAGAAAAATTGAATGATTTATTTCAGAGTTACATAGATACAAAGAAACGAGCTCAATAAGGTGTTGACCCACCTCTAGCCTGGATTCAAGGTACCACACGACTTGACATAGAGTGATGAAGCTCCCTGATGATCTCCTACGGTATTTCTTACCAAATGGGCTCCAATTGTCGGGCTAGGTCAACAGCATTCCCTGGTAGATGCAGTTGACCCATCATATCCCTGAGATATGCTCGACTGGAGAGAGATCTGGCTGGCCAAGGAAGTGTTTGACAAACAGTAATACAGTTCATAGCAACACGCGCCGTATGTGGACAGGAATTATCTTGCTGAAAAATAAGGCCAGGATACCATAACAGGATCGGTAGCAAAACAGGTCTCAGAATCTCGTCGACGTACCGCTGTGCTATAAGTGTGCCTCTAACAGCGACTAAAGGGGTCCGGCTATTAAGGGAAATGGCACCCCGGACCAAAACTCCTGGTTGAGAGCTTGTGTAGCATGCAATAGTGAAAGCAGGATCGGTACGCTGTCCTGGGCATCTCCAGACACATCTTCGATGATCGTAAGGACACTATTGGAAGCGTGATTCGTCCTAAACACTATAAGTCCCCAGTCAGCTTCATTCCAACCTGATCGAGCCAAGCACCATTGTAATCTGGTTCGACAGTGAGCAAGCGTGAGCGGCAGGTAGTGTAGCGGTCGTATATTTCGCTCTCTCTGCCGTCTGTGAATGGTCACAGTGGACACTCGTGGGCGGGTCGCATGCTGATGGTTGATAACGATGAATCAGGTACTGTGACAGCTGATCTGACAATCATTCTGTCCTCCCGATCTGCTGTGGTCCTAGGTTGACCGCCACCATTATGACCTGAAATCTGCCATTGTTTTCTCATTTTTGCCAGCATCTTCTGATTCACCGCATCGCTTTGACCCATATGAAGAGCGATTCTCCGATTTTCCCAACCTGCCTCTTTCAATAGAATGATACGACCTCTTTCAAAGTCTGATAGTTGCTCGTAATTAGCTCGAATCCTGCGGCGATGCATTTTTTCAGTTGTTGAAAGGTATCGTAAATCGTAATGCAACAGAAAATTTGACCATCAGATTGAGAATCCCTTCTTAAATACGACTGCTGAGTGCGCAGTTCCGTTCCGCTGTAGCTCCCGCTATTCATTCATTGGACACCAAATTTTAATCATTTGCATGTTCTGCCTAAATATCTTTGCATACGAAATTTCATTACAATCGGGCAACTCCTTCTCGGTGCGTCGGTTTTTTTTGTTTTAGAGTGTATTTAGATTCCATTTATATTTTTCTTTGTTTGTTTTTTTCTTTGTTTACCTTTTAATTTTCTTGTTTTATAACGCTTTAAAGTTATATAAATTGTTCCGCACATCTTTCCTGTGTGAGTGGTGAAGTAAGATTTTCTGGTCAGAAACAAGCGGTCACTTTTCTAATTGAAATAGCTCATAAACCATTATTTTGGTTATCGCATCGGACAACAAGACAAATAATAATTATCACTTATTAAATGAATTAATTGTGGCAGTAACTTTCGAAATTGAATTAACAGTAAAGGGTGTTCAATGCCTTTTGTGCAGTGCACATGATTTGGATAGAATCCACAAAATATTCAACCAACTGCTGTTTTTGCATAGTATCACATATTCGACATAAATGAATAAAAAGAAGAAGCCTTTGTCGTGATCATGGTACTCCCGTAGACGTGATGTGGAAATTTGGTCAGGGAAGTGCAAGCTCAGGTCCTCATCATTTGACAGAGATTAAAAACTTCGAGGATTGTTGACTATAATTCTCGTGTTGCTTCTTAGTATTACGTTAATAAATAATTGATGAATTTAAATGATCCTGATTTTTCGTGCGAAATGATGACAGCCCTCAAAAAATCAATCATAATGAGCTGAGTGACGTGATAAGAGGCATAAGCTTTCATAGAAATAAAGTTGAACAGTTAGCATCAGGATTATAACAATGGAAGTTGCCTAACATTAAAGCTTGAATCCAGTTACAAAGAGCTAGTGGATCAGATGAGTAAGTACTACTATACTACTGAGGTTCTTATGTCAAAAGAGTCTTACTTTAACCATATTCACATAGAGAAGGGAAACCATCAACGATAAACATGGTGTGAGATTTTATTAGGATATTCCACAACAATCAAGATAATAATTAGCACACATGCACTTTAAATCAATTTGGACAGCTTGGCTAACATACCAGTTCAATCTCTGTCAGCGTCATTCTGATGGTATTTCGAAATAATGGTGTCCGTGAAAAGTAGATTTCGTTACAACACAAGAATATTATTTTTAATTACATTGTTACAATAATTCAGAATTTGGTTGGTTTTATTAACGTCGCATTAGAAGCAACACGAGAGCTATTAGATATGGACCTCGTAATTTTGAGTCTCAGTCAAGTGAAGAAGACGACACCTGAGCTGGTATCTCCCTCTCCTAACTTATACTCCACGTCAATGGGAGGACTTTGAGCCTCCGTAGATTTAACGTGCAACAGCCCCGGCTACACTGGAGGTATTTAGTGGCTTCAAGGCTCTTCCCCACGACTCGATGAAAACCGTCGGCTGCGAATCCGTGACCATGACTATTTGACTACCGCGGCCATCTTTATTCGTGGAAATCAATGTATGTAAAATATTTATCACCAATTTAATGAATAATATGAACCTAACAAACCTAGGACCAACGAAAATAAATGAAATATATATGAGGTACAAAATTATTTCAGTTACAACAAAAGTTTTGAAACTGGAATTAGAAGGAAGAAAACAGTTATAGCTACGGAGGCATTACTTTGCTAACAAGTCTAGTGGTTGTAAATAAAATTTACAAATGACTCTGTAACCCCAATTAATCAAAGAATGAAGAAGGCTATGAACTATTTACACACACATACATAGGATTAACAAAAAGTTATTACATACCAATACTGGCTCATAATACAAAGAAATATATAGTTAATAAAAGTATAATTAAGGCTTTGGGAACAAACTAATTAATTAATTAAGTTACGTGAACACGAATTGTATGGCTTCTGAGAACGTACTTACCAATAAGCTAATATTTCTATATTTTTGTTTTAACGAAATAAAGCAAGTTCATTTAATCTAATTTATGTTTACATATATGTGGCAAAATATTTTTGACTCAAATTTCAGTAATGGCAAATAATTTTCTATCTGAAAATATATTGTTACACTGGAATATATTCTCCCAACTTGTCAGATTTAGATACTAAAATTTTGTTCCTATCTGCACAAACCAAGTATTTGATGAAAAGCAGAGAATGTAGTTTTTTTCCCAGGTATTAAAAAATAATGGCAAGAAACTTGGATTGCCTTTCATGAAACAATGTCCCCAGCGTATTTAAAAGATTTTCGACAATCTAAGCTGTGTAGAAAATCGAACATCTATGACGAACACTAAAATAGAAATATTATTCTCATTAATAACTGTGGAGTTATCTGAAAGAACTTCATATACATATGTAATAGAAAAGATTTGTATGAAAATGCGCTTTGTAAAGGCAGCAAAATATGCAAATTATTGTTCAAGTAACGCTTTTCATTCATCATATACGTATGAAGTTCCTTAATGTTCAAAACTATTTTCAAATTATTAAAATTACTATTTTCATGTCCTTTACATATGAAGTTTCCTTATTATTTATGCATAGCATTTTGATAAAAAATTAAATTTACTTCTTATAAAATTAGAAATAAAACCTCAACACTTGAAAGGAAAACGAAAACACTGCTCTCGACATTATACTGAAAATGTAAACACGCTCCCCGCTCGCACGCACGCACGCACGCACACACACACACACACACACACACACACACACACACACACACACACACACACATATATATATATATTTATCTTGATAGATTTCTTGAAGAGGGTTGATTTACACGACACACATCCAAAGTCTCCACCTATCGGTTTCGAGTCCGCTATTTTTTCAAACAGACTATTTCACACTTACCTAGTGAGGTTTCAATCTATTCGTTGGTTTACTAAGTGAGCGGGACTCAAATGTTTATTTTCGAAAGGAGATTGTGATTGCTTATAAATACTTCTCCTACAAACAACACAAGGGTTACTGGCGAGGAACCTCATAATTTTGAACTTCGTTCAAGCGACGAGGACGACACATAAGTTGAAACCTCCCTCTCAAAGCTTCCACAGCCTGTCTATGGTAGGACTAGGAATGTCGACCAGGATATAACGAGAATCAGCTGTGTTACCATGCGGGTCTTCAATGGTATCAGGGTTCGAATCCACGATTCGACAAAAGCAAAACCGGCCACGAGTCCGTGACCATGACAACTAGGCAACTTCCGCTATGACACCTTCTTGAAGAGGTATTGAATTTCCAAGTATTTGACAATGCCTCTGTCTAAGGATAATTAGAAATGAAATTTTTTGAAATGAATCTAATTAGAAGAGTTTTTTTTTTGTAAAAGGATAGTACGTACTTCTCAGCGTATAATAGTAATAGCGAGCTCCCAGGAATGATTGTTTCCAAATGTATAAGTCATTGATAGTTTATGGTGAGTGTCTAAGTATATACTCAAGAAAATCAGAAAATTAGTTCAAGGCTATATAAATCCATGGCTCTGAAAACTTTTCTTCTCCTGTACTTTCCCTAAACCTGAGCATAAACAGCTTTTCAGACAGCAGGGTTCTGATTCAATTTGATAAGTTTATCAAATTTTAAGAGGACAGTGATTCAACAATTTTTTGTCCAGGGCTCTCCAATGCGTCTTTCTGTCCATGTGGCCCTCTTCTGACTTAAATTATCTCTTAAATTTAATTTGTTAGTACATCAACGTATTCCCTTTTTCCTTTCAAGTGAGAAACCACTTCCGAAATCTATCATAATAAAAGCATTAACTCTATCGAATTTCAACAATTTTTACCATAAAAAAGTATATATTCATCAATCTTCAATCCACATTTAATGCAAAAGAAGAATATATTTTATGAAAGTAAATAAGGAGACAACAGTATTTCCCATTTTTGTATTCTTTAACCTTCATCTTTCTGTTTTAAACACTGGATGCTTAAGTAAGGATAGAGTCCGAGGCGTGAACTCCTCCAGTCTGGTAATCATCATTCTTCATAGAATAAGTGAAATTGCCAACCCGGTACCATTATTCATTGAGAATCATTATTTAGTACGAAACATCAATGAAGAAAAAAAAAAAGATTTAACATTTTTCCTTTTTATCTGTGACAACTTATACTTTACTATAAGAAAAATTTAATCTTGGACTCATTTCGTGATCTTCATTCCAAAAAGTATGGTTTCTAAAAGAAAAAAAAATAATTAGAGCCTTGAAAAACGATAAAAGGAAAAGGAAAACAAGAAAAAAATTACGTACTTGCTATTATTTTGTGATTAAAATACGCAAATTACTTAAGAAAAATTAGGTTTTTGTGTAATTTTTTTTAAAAATAATTACTTATCAATATGAGTAAGTTCTTAGATTTATACTATATGCAAAATCTATACAAAAATACGTATAAATATTAAATTCGTTTTAGAGTTTAATTGTATGGCCTTTACTTGTACATTTCAACTCTTATTTACCTTAAAGTATTATTTACTCTTCAATGCGATAAATATCAGGAAAAAAAATATCACATGTATATGAAATGCTTCTAATTTCATTGTTAATAATTTATTTTCCACGTTGTTTTGTTTTGAACATTTTAGTGAAAACTCGCACTTCTTATTATTTTACTTGATGATAAATTACCTCATAAAATGCCATAAAAATATGCACATAAATAATCGGAGTTTTTGGCAACGTGTCTTTAATGTGTATTAACTCGATTAACATCCACAATGCATTTGGAGCAAATAAGAGATAATAATTAAAGAAGATTAACGATTAAATTGTAGTGATGCTGTGAAAATACGTGATCTTATTAAATCACTAGATCTGTTCTCTCTCATCACTGTTATTTTAATAACCGTTTTTATTCTTGGATTTGATTCTGCCCATATAGATTTATATAAGGTAAACTTAAGGTGACTAGTGTTTATATACTAATTTAACAAGTTTTTTGCAGTGCTTTAAAATAATTTAAATTAAATTAAATTAAATAAGATTCAGAATTTTCAGTCCATAGAAAATTTTATCATATCGTCGCTAATCTGAACTTAAATAACATAATTAAAAACATTTCTACATACAAAATATATTTTAGAAACGTCTCTGAATTTGAGCTTTGCTTTCGAGGCTACTTTATTGACGCTCAAACAAATTCATACTTGTAGTTGTCTAGCAGCTAAATCACAGTTGACAGTAATGGGGTTTGAGAGTAAAGTACGTTCTGACTTAAATGCATTTATACCTTACGGTTTTAAGTATGTATGCGTAGACATGATGTACTTTGTTTCAAATAGTATCGGGAGACAAAAAAAAAAAAAAAAAATGATGGATGATTAAATTTTCTTGATTTGCTAAGATATTTGTTTGTTTGAAATTAGAGGGGATTGTATGTTAATCCAAAAAGTGGTATTCCAGTAATTTTAATATATCGTCGACAATTCAATTGAGAGAAAAAACAGGCTGTGGAAACAGTTTATACTTCACTTTACTTTAGTAATAAAATAGAAGAGAGCACTTAGTGAGCTGCCGCTCGGTATGAGCGTAAGTGGTAGAGTGTGAATTAAACAGGATACAGAGGGCGCCACGTTACATCCTAATAGGGAGGAACAGAGCCGCCATCTTCCCGGCCCCCATTGAAATACAAATTTCAATACATATAAATATAAAATTAAAATTCAGAAAAGGTACATAATGAATTTAATTAAGATATTAATGCATAAAATAGAAGAAGTAAACAAAAATTTAACGCATACATCATAAAATGAAGATTTAAAATGAATACATTTTCAATTTACATGTAAAATCGAAATATCTCTAACATTTCTTTTAATTATTTATCCATCAGGAAGTTTATGATTTACTACTCTTGTTTTATTAACTTTACCTTTAAAAACATCTACAATTCTTCCCGTGAGCCATTTTGCACCTAGAAGATAGTCATTTTTTTTTATCAATACTAGAGTACCTATATCAACGTTATCTTTCGCAAATTTCCATTTGCTTCTCTCTTTCAAGTTGTTTAGATAGTCCTTTTCCCAAATTTTCCATATCTGTTTGGAAAATCAATTAACTCTCTGCCATCTTGGCAATGTATTTTCTTTAACATTTATGAGTTGTGGCTCGAGGATGGCAATAATAGGCCTACCAATGAGAAAGTGGTAAGGGGACAAAGTCTAAAAATTATCATAATCTATGTAGAGTGGGGTTAAGAATCGTGAATTTAAAACAGTTCAAATTTCAGCAAATAACGTCATAAATTCTTCTAGAATTAAGTATGAATTTCCAGCTACGCGCTAAAATGAAATTTGAAGGGTTTCACTTCCGACTCCCATAATCCACCAAAATTATTAGACCTAGGTAGTATAAAATGCCATTCAATATGTTTGTCATTAAAATAATTCACTAACGTTTCATCAGGAGATTTAAGTAATTCATGCAGATTTTTTAATTCAATATTGGCACCTACAAAAGTTTTTCTATTATCTGAAAACATTTTAGAACTTTTACTTCGTTCGCCGTAAAACGTTTTTAAAAAGGCAATAAAAGCCTTCGAAGTAAGGTCAGGATACAAAGTTCAAATAGATTGCTTTGGTAGCCACGTGGTAGCAATCGTATATTTTATTAAGCATTCCCTTGCGCTGATTTATAAATTTGACCATAAAAGGTCAGCAGAAGTCCACACCACAGTTGTTAAAAGGAAAAGTGGGAATTACTATTTCCTTTAGCAAATTAGCCATTATTTGATTTAATGCTCTAGGCTTGTTTTTAATGATAAAATACAATTATAAACAATTATAAATAACTTTGTAATACAATTATAAATAACTTCGCGTGTTAGATTTCTACCATTAAGTGGCTAATATTTACGATGAATATAATACAGCAAATTATTAGAACCAATATGCAGGTATTTAGTACGAAAATATTTTATGACCATTAAAGTTACTAGATAGTGCAATAGGATATTTTTCATTGAATGACAAAGATGAATTTTGTACGAATAATATATTTGTTATCCATAACACATTTTAACGAGGCTAACTTACTGTTTCAAGGAACAGGCTCACCTTTTTTCAAGTTTTCAATATCTTCAAAAAATTCTACCCTTTGGACAGACTGCGGTAACAAGAGCTTGGCCTTTTCAATCTCTTTAAGTGAAAGAGGACCAATGACTTGTTCGCCACATGATAACTTGGCATTCTTGCAAAATCTGAAAGTAAAACTTATAGCTCTAATTAGTTTACGAAAGTTATTGGTTACAGAAACAATCGTGTTAAGAAAGTCGAGTTGATTTGAAAGGAGCAAATTTTTTCGATAAAGTTTTTAGCTCTTTTTGAATTTTAGTGACATTGTTCTGAGAATGTTCATCATCGTCAATCTGTGAAAGATTGAGGTCCTTCCACCATAAATGACAGTTGACCAGATCTCTAGCATTCACGCTTCTGATCAGGAGGCTCACAGGTTGTTTTCGGAAAATATATGATACCACAGAAAGTTTTCAGTTAGATTTTGAATTTTTGAAACTGTTGGATACTAAGGTTTTAAGAAGATGATGTGAGGCTTTAATCCAACAAAATGCAATTGGGGAATCAGAATACAAATTCACTTGTGAAATATTCATATTTATTGCAGCCAAAATTTTGTTCATTCATTTTTAAAGCAGGATACAGGAAGAAAGCTCCAACCGGGAAATGGTTAAGGTTTCAAACGGTGTCACTCTTGACTTGCTGCACAAAATTTCACTATTTTACTTATCGCCGTTGATAGTCTAAGCAGATATATAAATAACAGCACCAAATGCCTTATCGGAGGCATCGGAAAATCCATGGAGTAAGATTTCTCCAGGATTTTCTGAAATAACAAATCTTGGAATCCTTATCTTTTGTCAAGGCAAGTAAGGATTTCACGAATGTAGACCGTTCACTGTCAACTGCATCAGGTAGTTTCTCATGCCAGTTTGTTCTTAGAAGCCATAAATCTTGCATGGAGAATTTGACTTTACTGATGACAGGTCCTAAAAGACAAAGTGTGTCGAAAAGTCGTGAAATGTAAAAGAGGACATCTCTATTAATGAACACCAAATGGTTATCGATATGAACTTTAAAACAAAATGTATCAGAACTATTCCATAAAACACCTAGAGGTTTCACAGCGTCTTGTTCAGACAAATGATCAAACTGAAGATCAGGAAAATCACTGTTTGAAAGTGAGAATCACCATTTGTGCAGAGACAGTATTGCCCTTTCAGATAGCTGCTCAAGTTCTGACTTAAGTATTTCAAGTTTCTTCAAATTGGAACATTCAGTTAAAATATCATCTAAATACACGTCTTGTAGAATGATGTTAGCTGTGATGGGAAAATTATCTTCCTCATCAATCGCAAGCTGTTTTAACATTCGAGTAGATAGATAATATGCAGATGTTGTACCGTACGTAAGTATTTTTAATCTATAAATTTGGACGAATTTATTGGGACCCTGTTTCCAGAGGAATTTTTGAAAATGTCTTTCTTTGGGATTTATTTCAATCTGTCTAAACATGTGACGAATGTCACAGCTGAAGAAATAAGCATTGTTTCGAGCACAAAGCATAATGGAGAATCAATTCTCTTGTATAACACCACCCTTACTGGGAACATCATGCAGAAAAATATTTAGATCAGTTTCTTGGGATCCGCTGAACACTAATCATAAGTTACGAGTTATATTTCTTGATTTATGTATTCCATGAGCCGGGAGAAAGAATTCATCATCAGATGTAATTTCGTCTATATTTAAGACTTCTTCCATGTGACCTAACGCAAGATATTCTTCAATAAATTGGATATAAAGAACCTTTAATTTGGGATCACGGTTTAATCGTCTCCAAAGCTCATCGACGCAATAATCCTAGAATCCCGAGATTTACAATTTTTTTGTATATTTTATTTGAATGGTAGGGATACAGAATATTAACCACTCGGTTTTCTAACGTATATGCTTTCGAAATGATCTAAAAATGTAAGCTCATCACTAATTACAGGTTTCTCTTCAGAAATATTTTCCGTTTCCCAAAAGGAACAAAGAGTTTTATCCAAATTGCTTACAACTTTAGAAAGAAAGAAATGACCAGGAGAGAAAAATTCTTCATTGAATGATTCAGCATTCAGGAGAGCAGAGGCGCCACCAGAAACTATCATGCATTGCGATTGTTTATTGACGTCACACCGAGATGAAACACGAGGACTGTTGGAGAAGTATGTAACTTTGAAACTCATTAAAGTGACGAGGATGATACCTGAGCTAGAATTTTCCTATCCAAACTTCCACACCATACCAACGGGAAATTTTGGGGCCTCGACCAGATTTAACGTGCATCAACTTCGCCAAACAGTGGATCTAAAGTGGCATCAGAGCTCGAATCTTCGACGACGAAAACCATTCCGGCCGCAAGGCCGCGACCATGACCATTAGGCAACTGCGGCCACATCATGTATGATACAAAAAGCACTGTTAGTTTAAAACTCTTAATAATGACTAATAGGTTTTGGTTTGATTTACCACTTAATAACCTCTTCTGTCGAGAAATTAGTTTGCTATGTACATAATATTATTTATTATTTCAGCTCTACTTCTCTTCAATTATTCGTCTAAAAATTTAAATGAAGTTGCTGTAAATAAATGAACAATCACGTAATTATGTCAGAAAATGCATGTGTTGAAGGCTTCTTATGTAGATTTAAATTCCACCGAACGATATATTAGGTTAATACTGACTTGCTCTTTGCGATGTGGTCTCCCCTTCTGCCTTTTTGTTTTCTGCGACTTCCTTGTTTGTAAATATCTTCTGCGTTTTTCAAAACCAAACCTATTTAAATCTACTATTTTAAAAGCATTAATGTTGTAGAAGTTAAGCAATTTTACCATAAATAAGCTCTTAACGATCGAGCTTCAACTCAAATTTGGTACAGTGGAAGAAGACGCTTTTTTAACAGTAAAAAAAAAAAGGAACACTGTCATTTTTCCTCCCTGTATTCGATAACCTAGATCTTTCATTTTAAAAGCGGGTTACTTTTGTAAGGATACCTCCGTGGCATGAACCCCTCTCGTTTGGTAATCATCAATCTTCATGGTACAAATGAAATTGCCAACATGAAACCATTATTTACAGTGGATCATTATTTATTAGGAACTTAAACCATGGAGAAAAAAGAGAGATAAAAGTTTTTTTTTTTTTTTTTTTACTTTTTATCTGCGACAGCTTATACATTACTGACCGAAAAATGTAGTCTTGAACTTGATTTCACCATTTTCTCTAACAAAAATTATGTTTTCTTACCGAAAAGAAGCAGTAAAAGCTAAAATAGAAAGAGAATACTAATAATAAAAATTATACATTTGTGAATACATTACAATTAACGTGTTATTCGTATCTATTGTATTTTCCAAATTATTTTCGAATGAAAAAATGTTCTTAGCACGAACAAATTCATTTGTTGTTTTTTATGAATAAGATAAGGAAGAAGACATATAAATGTTAAATTTTCTCTAAAGTTCAATGTCATTGCCTGCATTTATTATAATTCATCGTTGCTTTATCTTACGGTAATTGTTTTTATTTTCAGTGACGTAAATATATGCATTATTATTGAAAACATTTTAATAACATTTAATTATTATTGTTATTATTTCAAAACTGTAGAGAAATTTATACCACATTTTTCTGTTTTAATTAATTGATTTAAACGTGCAATACACAATAAAAAAAACCAGTACATTATCAGATGTTTTTGTAATAGATCTATATAATATGCATTTATCATAGAGTAATTAAAATACAGGAAGACAATTAATGGCTCTGATTTAACGAAGATTAAATTATTAGATTATATGAATACAATGAAAGAAATTATCGTAATCCAATAGCATCATTAGCCTGGTGATTATTTCTATCAGTGTTTTTGTTTCTGAATTTAATTTTTTCTGTAAAGATATATATGTAGAATCATAACTACAGAAATGGGGTACTTGGCTCGTTTTAAATATACTAGGTTTTTTCTGGATTCAATAACAATACGGATTTTTAAAAGATGAGATTTACATAAACCATATATTATTGTACAACATTTACTAAGTTAAAATAGAATTATTGATTATACAATTAAAGAACTATCAGATCGCACTTCTTTTTCTGTTGGTCGGTCGCACTCTTCCATCTAGCTTACGCTTGCTGTGCTTGCGCCTCTCGTGCTTTCTTTTTTAACAAAAAGAACAAATGGCGCCATCTAGTGTTGGAAGGCATCTCAAAATGTAAAAATCCCCCCCCCCCATATCTAATCGTACGAAAGGAATGGCCAGCATGTTCTCCGGACATGAACCCAATACAACATGGTTGGGACATTCTAGGGCGACGGGTTGGTAGCCGCCTACCACCCCCCCCCCCGAACTCTCCAAGAACTGGAAAGAGCTCTTCTGAAGGAGTGGGATAAAATACCCCAGCTCCTCATCAATAGCCCCATTGACTCCATGCCTCAAAGATGTTCAGCGTTCCTGGCCGTCCGGAGAAACCATATTCCCTACTAAAAACTTTTTTCTTTCAAGTAAATATCCATTTTTATTCCTTTTTTCTCGAATGCACAAATTGTGTTTTTTTCCCTTTTGTGTTCAAATGATAAGTAAAATGCATTTTTTTTTTCTAAACGTGCTTGATTTTTTTTTCTTATATAGCCTACCACGTCTGTCGATCATGTATCAATTATATAAACAATTCCCCAGCTGCTTAATCCACCCAAAATCTCAATATCGTTTTATTGTTTTGAGCAGTGTATTACGCCATTTGGTATCATTGACAGTCTAAGCATATAGAAATTGTAACGAATATCAATTGAAACTGGTACGTCTGAGAAGTTCTGGGATTCGCAGCCGTGTACTTCCTTCAACTCATTTCTGAAGCTGTTTCAACAGGAAAATACTCGTCCACGTATTGAAGAATGTTCAAAATTTCCTTTTAGCCCAAAAGATACAGTATCGCTCTTGTCCTACATTTTCACTCGATATGTCGTCTATTGAACATGCCTGACATTTTACTGATAGGCGTTTTGTCCATGATGCTCGTCCTATAATTTATACAGAGGAACTTTGGATTTGAAGAAGTAATCTTGTATGTAATACATTCACAGTATGTAATGTGTCATATCATTATCTTTCGTGAAACAGCCATTATTAATTTGTAACTGTTAATTTCGGGAAAGAGCTTTAATTCGATTAAATAAGACATTCGTATTAAATGTAATTACTATTATTATTGGGTTTAGAGCGACATAACTATTTTTTTATTACGTTGTATTAAGAACATCAACGTTTGTGCTTCGCCCACTTCTCCAAACAGACTTCCAAGAAACGCGAACTCGGAAGTAGTGAGGGGCGCATGTAACGCTGTGTGCTTTTATAACGATTATGCTGTGTGCTATTATACCTAAGTGAACCTTTATTTTTCTTATTCATATGTTTATATGTTAATAAATGTGCTTATAAAAAAATCAAAGACTAATAGATCCAATTAAAATACCAACAAAATGGTAGCAGAACGTAATTTGAGAAATTTAAATAGAAGTGAATTCAGTGGAGAATTCGAAATGGATCAATTAAACTTTTCTGAACTTACAGGAACCAATTATTTTATATGGGCTTTAAAAATTAAAGCTTTGTTATACCTGAAAATATTGGATTCGGTTATACTGGAAATAAAACCCGACAGTCTAAATGAAAAGGACTCTAAGTGATTGGGACCATAAGAATTCCGAAGCTGTAACTTATATCAAATTATCATTATCGGACGATCAAGTGCTCTAGTTAGCAGATGAAGAAAATGCAAAAAGTTTGTGAGAAAAAAATAAAATCTACATGTACGGGACAGGCCAAAGATAGAAAAATAGATGCTGGGAATCAAATGAAAAATCTAGAAATGAGAAATAATGAATCTGTTATGGATTGCATAACACGAGCGAGAGGAATTGTTACTAAATGTCAATCTCTAGGACCAGAAATTTCTCCGCGAGAAATTTCATTTTATACTGTTAGAAGTCTCCGAGGAAAATTTAGGAAATAGAGAGACAACAGAAAGACATTCTGAAAAACCAGTGAGACAAAACAATGGATGATATCTTAGAAATGCTACGTGAAGAAAAAGCAAGTTATCCATCAAATATGCATGCAGAAGGAACCAATGTTAAAGTGCTGTATTCCAGAGAATTTGGAAGTCCAGCTACAAAAATCTGTTAGATCTGCAGGCTGCCTAATCATCTAGCCAAGGATTGCTTTTATGGAAACAAAGGGGAAAAAAGAACCACGTGCCAAATAACTGTAAACACAACAACAAGAATCGTAATAATATAGATTATTGACCTAAAAAACTAAATGCCAGTTCAGCTTTCATTATTTTAGAAGAATTGTCTGAACAGTTGGATAATGTATGGATTTTAAACAGTGGTGCTTCTTGTTAAAAGACCGTATTTGGCTTAAAATTTTTAAACTAGACTATAAGGAAATATTTCCAGCAGGTAAAAACTCTAAAATAATTTCTGAAGGATTAGGAGATGTAATGGGCAAAACTGTAAGAAAGAAGAAAGAAAATTCTACAAATTTAACCATATAGGTATTGTTAGCTGTGTATCTGATTTAGGATATAATTTATTATCTGTTCCATGCATAATGATTAACAATTGTAAAATTAAATCTGAAAATAATTGTGCGTAAATATTTGATAAAAATAATATGGTGCTTACTAAAGCAATTAAAAATGATAATAGATTAGATATTTATTTAAATCACAAGCATAATTCTGAATGTTATTTATCTAACATTCAGAATATGCATTTAGCATAATAGATTGTGTTATTTAAATTCTAAGTATATGCTTAAAATGGAAGAATATATTGATATTAATAATATGAGTGATTTTAGATGTAAAACTTGTGATATAAGTAACATAACCAGAAAAAGTCATCCTGATATTGACATTAATCAAACTTCTGAAATTTTAGAATTAATTCGTGCAGATTTATGTGGTCCTATGCAAGTTGAATCAATAGAGGTGAAAAAAATATTTTTTGATACTGGTGGATGATTTTTATGGCATGTATTTTACTCATTTCTTAAAAAATAAAACTGGAGTATATGATGTATTTTCCCAATTTATAACTAAGTAATTTAATTGTTAAAATAATTAAAAAAATTAGGAGTGATAATGGATTAGAATTTGTTAATGAACAATTTGATAATTATCTTGCTAATTCAGGCATATTCCATGAGTAAACTGTACCTTATAATAGCGAAAGTAACGGAAAAGCTAAGCGTTATAATAGAATACTTCTAGAAAGGGCTAAGGCATTATTATATGAAAGTAAACTTCCATTAAAACTTTAGGCAGAAGCCATTAATTGTATAACATATGTGTCTAATGCAACATCACGTAAAGGAAAAGATAAAATCCCACTTGAAATAAGAACAGGTAAGAAACCTAAATTAAGTTGTCTTAAAAAATTTGGTTGTGTTGCATACTTTCACTTTCCCAAAGTTTTGAGAAAAAAATAAGCTTGATGTTGCTGGAAATAGGGGTATAGTGTTAGGCTAAGCTAGGGAAATGAGAGTTTATCGCCTTTATGATATAAATAGTCAGAAAATAATTGAAGAGCAATGAGTTAAATTTTATGAATCGTTAAAGGGTTGAACTTATTTGGGATTAAATCATAGTTCAGAGCCTTGATATATTCAGCCATTCAATGAAACCTCTGCAAAAGGAAGCGGAAAGAATCAAAATGTAGAAAATTCTGCGATAAGTTAGGAAATTATAATTTTTTAGATTCAACAACGCGAAAGTAAGATTCCACATTTACATCCAGTGATGCATTTGGAGAGGGAGATGAAACTCAAACACTTAAACTCAGGTGCTCCAAATGAATAAAATCTTGAAACATAGTAAATTTGACTTATAAAATTCCCAGAAATTACTTAGAAGCGATGAGTATTGTTGAGTGGAATAACTGGGAGCAAGCAATGGAAAATGGATTGCGTTCCTTACATGAACATAAAGTTTGGAGGTTGTATCTCAACCAGAAAAACTTAACTAATAAAAAGTAAAGGGATCTATTCACTAACAGAAAATGATTCTGGTGAAAGGAAATTTAAAGCGAGGCTTGTAGCAGCTGGTTTTAATCAAATTAAAATTATAGACTTTTCAGAGTCATATTCGCCAGTTGTAAATATAGAATGTTTCAGATTATTAATTGCACTTGCAGCTAAATTAAACGAAATTGTTAAATTTTTCAATGTAAAAACTGCATATTTATGTAGTGATTTGGAGGAATCTTTTTTTGTCACTGGCACCTGGGTATGAAAAAATAATAGGGGATGGAAAAGTTTGTAAGCTTAAAACGAGTCTTAATGGATGCCGCAATCTGGCAAGAATTGGTACTTGAAGATAAGAAGCGAATTACAAAAAAATGGGTTAGTTCAATTAGCTTCTGATACTTGTATGTTCATGAAGGCAGATGACAAAAATATTTTTATACTATGCATGCATGTTGAGCAATGTTTAACAATATTTTGTAATAATAGTGGAATGTGTGAAAATATAATTTCTGAAATTAAAAGTGTATTTAAATGGCATTTAAGTTATAACAATAAATTTTTGGGTACGGAAATTGGGTTTGGGATTTGAGTATGTAAATCATTTTATGGTAGAGTAATTTTATTGGATAATTCGCGTTTATATGTTACATACGTTTATATGTTAATAAACGTTTTTGTCCAAAAAACAACGATTAATCGATTCAATTAAAATAATAACATTTATTTATTTATTTTTCTTTGATAAAATACTTGTACTAGTTAAAATTGTGTAAACCCTCCTTCTTCCAACCCGAATCAGTTCGACCAGAGAAACAAAAAATCCAAAATGTATCTGTTTTTCATTAACCTCATAAAAAATTCAATCATACAATAATGTACAAAATAAAATTTGCTGTGATTTATTTAAAGGATTAAATCTTAAGAAAGATGCGAATAATATTTTAAAATTTCCCTGATTAGAAACAAAAATTGAGGACAAGAAAAAAAAGATAAAGTTAGATGGTTGATAATGTATCATTTTAAAATCGATAATGCAAATGCATTATCGATAGTTTATCAATATATTATCTATGAAATAATGTGCATATATACTTTCCTTTGCTACTAAACGAACGTCAGGATTTGCTATTCAACATTTTCTAAAATTGCGTTAAGTTAATTTTAGTTTATCTCGCTGTAAAATATCTTTTATAAAATGTTTTCCTATAATTCATTCTCCATTACTTAAGAAACACATTGTAGATAATATATTTTTTATGAAAGTTGCGATCAACACTTGATGAAATCATAGAAAAGTATGCTCTATTGATTGATGACAGTAATGTATCATAGACATATTTATTTTATCCAGTTTAATTTGATTAAGTTCTATGGTGTCATTGTTTAACATTTCTTAAAGCATTCTATTTTACAACGTTTTTCTGAATTTCACTTGGTGTGTGTGTGTAAGTGTGTGTGTGAGTGTGTGTGTCATCAAATTTTCGATCGTTAATTTAACCAACTTCCCATCAAGCTAGAGCTTTGAAATTTTGGGAATCGTTCGTACTCGCCTAACAATGCAATATTTAGACGTTTGCGACAAGTTTTAACTAATATTTCAATAATTTTAATAAGTCAAAATATTCTTTCCTCTAGGCGCTTTTAGGATTGAGGAAAAAATTTCTTTCCCCCTCTGGGAACTCCGGGCACTCCCCACGCCACATGAGGCCTCGTAAAACTATTGTACTCACAAAGGGGAGATACTATCTCCCCTTTACTATCTCCGAGACAGTAAGGGTTGCTGACTTTTAGTCAGTAATCATTCGCAAGAAAGAAAGTTTCCAATATTTGGCACCGTGTCTTATCACAATAATTTTTTCTGAATTCTGGTTCCCATTTTTTTTTAATAGAATGACTTACAAACTTTCAAATGCATGTTTTGATTTTATGAGTATTATGAATTTTTTAATACGCTCACAAATGTCTCTTTTTTAAGTAAATTTTAAAGTTAAAAATAACTAACAGTTTTAACTAATATTTCAATAATTTTCTTTAATAAACTTTGCCACCATATAAAAACGTTGTTTTTAAAAACGTTGGTTTTTATATCGAATTATTTATCTTAATTTGTTCGAAGATTTTTAAGAGACGGAGAAATAGCAAATAGTACATGTTTCATTAATCATGTAGAAAATTCTGAGTTAATTTATACTTAAAGGTTATGAAAGTGGAGATTTTTTTACCGCTCGAAACTTAAGATATTAAGAACCATATTTATTTCAATAGAATTCAAACTAACATAATGATAAATTTTCATTTCTAAAAATAAATATTTAAACAAGTGATAAATTAGTTCTTGTCCAAATAAGAATAAATTTCGTCACTATATATGAACTTTTATAAAAATGCAAAATATGTATCGCAAAATATATCAGTATTGCATTCTTAATCGCCAATAAAAATATAATTTCTCTCTATGTTGATTTAACCTAGAGTTACTAATTAATGTTGATTATAAATAATAAAGTCATGACATTAGTTAAGTAGTTATGTTAACTAACTTAAAAGCTATGTTTCCAAATTCTTGTTTAAATCCACTTCCGTTTGAAACTTCATCAAATCTCTTCTGCTTTTCAGACTTTCATTCACGTCTTCTAACTCTCGCATTAACATATTTAATTACGAATATCATTCAAACTCGAAAGCAACAGAGCATTCCATTTTCAGATTAAATCTTCGTAGCGAGGCTCTTGTGTAAATAATCCATCTTATTATTGGCCGAATAGGCTTAACTCAGAATTATTCAACATGTTCATTCGTTTGCAAATTAAGTGCGCTGATTAACAATGTTCCAATTAGGGCTTTGAAACATAGGACTTACCTGGAGAGATAAGAGTACATCAAAATCTCGTAAAATTTATGCAATCCAGTATTTTTGGAAAGTATCTAAATTATTTAAATTTTTTATTGCGTCAGGGCTGTTGGTGAAGTATAATGTAATTTATAAGTCAAGTTAAGTGCATATATCGATTTATTTTTTGGGTTTCGGTGACTGCATTGAAAAAAATGTAACAACACAACTGCTAAAAATGAATGAATATAAAAAATACTCAAATATTTTTAATAAAGAATTTAAAAGCTTAAGAACTTTTAGATCTATTAAGAATGGACATCATAGTTATTAGTTGTGTTCAGATGAAGAGAATTAATCGCTTAGAGTCTGGAAACATTAAGAAATACATTAACTTGTTTACTTTTAGTTGAAATTTGTAGAAATTAAGTCTTAATGTAAGGAAAAATACTAAAACGTATACGCGTTTCTATTAAGAATACTTTATTAAAATTTAATTTAATGCATAATATTAATAAGGAATTTATTATGTACAATTAAAATAATGTGTAACATGCCTCTTCATCCTTCATATTCTGTAACGTAAGTAAAAATGTCATTCTACGACATTTCAAATTATGTACGACGATTACATGTATTTTAATTCTTTACGTATCTTTTAAATTTTTATTAAAATGTAATTTGTTAAATTTCTTCCTTTTGAGTAAAATATTTTACATGATAAAATGTAGTTTCTTAATTCTATCCATTACCTTTTGTTGCAAATGCTGTAAAAGTTTAATGTGGATTTTAATAAATGTAATGCGGTTTCGCAAAGCTGATATTACAGTTATTTTATTCAAATATTAAGTTAATGTAGTTATGTTATATATATATATATATATATATATATATATATATATATATATGTATATATATATATTATATATATATATATATATATATTATAAATAACATATATATACAGTCAAATGATAATGATAGAGCATATTGATGGTATTTTAGTAGTTATAGAAGTTTACGGTTAATCTACTTCTTAAAATTCCGTTGAAGCTGTCTTTTGAATTCGAAATAAAGATAATAAAAATGATCGAGTAGAGTAAAACATAAAATATTAAAAGACGGCTGAAATAAAAAAAACTCTATTTTTAAATAAAAACTAATTTTTTTAACTTAATTAAGTGCTTAAAAATGAAATGTTATTCTATTTGTAACTCTACAACAAACAAATGTTGACTTTTTGTCTGTATTTTTCATAAATCTTTGTTAATGTCAAGTTTCATAAATCTTTGTCATTTCACTTTTATAAATTTTATGACAATTTTTGGTGAATCATACCTGCAATATTATAATTAGGGACAAACATTTCTTGAAATATACTTGGTGAACAACTTACTGTACAAGTTATAAAGACCTAAATATAAAGATCAGTAAAGATTACTGTAACACATTGATATAATTATTCTAATTATGGAAAATTAATATTAAAAGAATAGAAGTAAACTATTATATTTTACTGTTAAAAATTAACTATTTCAATGAAGTCATATTTTTAAAAAGTTATTTTAAGTTAAAAGTGTGTGTGTTTCAGTAAATTATGAAAATTATTTATGTGACAACGAAAAACGGGGATTAACTTTGAAATAAATAAATTTACCGGCTTAAAGAAAATTACCATAAATTCTACAAGCAACTGATTCATTTTAAAAGGATTTTTTTTCTAAAAAGATATTTATGCCATTTGTGACTCGAATCATATGAGCTCTTTTTTGTCAAGTAAGATGAATAAATTTCGCCTTTGAGATATTTAATATTAAAGAGTTATTTAATGAAGCTTCCATGGTAAAGTGATAGCCACGCTATCCTAGGGGTCATGGTTGTGTACTCGCGGCCGGAGTTGTTTTCGTAGAATCCAGACCGGATGCCACTAAAGAATGGTCATGTAAAGGGGTTGATGTACCTCCGCCGGCCTGATGTAGAAGTTTGGAGAGGGAGATGCAAGCTCAGGCGATGACTTCATCTCTTGACTGAGGTTCAAAATGTTGAAGTCCGTCAGCAATGGCTCTCGTGTTCCCCTTTTTCCCCCTTCAAAATCCATGATAAAGTTGTGTAATAAAATAAATTTTTTTCACTACTACATTTGGCGAGTAGAAATATATATTAATTTTTAATAGGGAAATAAAAAAAAAAATCAAAATTTCGCTAGGAAGCATAGAAAATTTATAGAAAAATAAGTTATTTACTTCTAAGTACTGGCTATGCGATCAAGAGGTACCCGAGATGTGTACTCATTGTCATTCAATACAGTAATTCAAAGTGTTGGGTCTACATTACCATGACGAACGCAAGTTTAGAAACCGTCGTGCCTTTTGGTCTTCCATGCAAGGATATTTCTATCCTCCTCCTGTATTCGTGATCGTCTTTTAACGGAGCACTGTATGTGCACTTGTCTCTGCCACAGAATCAAGGTCATCCGCAAGAATGCATACCTGGTGGACTTTACCAGGCGTGTGTATTTCAGGTGAAGACAGACAGGCAACAAGCAACATAATCATTAGCAATACTGTGAGTATAACCAACATAATGTAAACAAAGGTATATGCTTTTACAACAACATGAATAATTATTGGGGTGCATAACCCTCAAGGGCCTTAATCCCCAGTTATAATATTAAATTGGAGTTGATACTGAACATTGGTTTTTAGCTTGCCCAGAAGTAAAAAAATTAATATTTAAATATGAGTTGCCATGGTAAAAGGAGAAAAACGAGCAATGCCTGACTATTAATTATTAAAAATTAAAAGTTAATATTTTCTATGATTTAGTTGTGTAGAGTAATAATTATATTTATTAAATAATATCTGTGAAGTTATTTAAAAAGAATTATGGAATTTAAAAATTTTACGAAGGAGTCAAAATTTGTTGGCTAACTTAAATTTAGTTTATGATGATATCTATTTTAATATTAAGTTGAATTTAATGAAGAGGTTAATTAATACTATTGAATGATAATACAGGAGAGTAAAAGTTTCATTGGTTGCGTTGGTAGAAGTATCCTGACTTATTCCTTTAGTCTAGTTTGAACATAGCTTGTTGGCGTATCTCGCGTAGCGAGAAGGAGTGTTCCTATTGGTTGCTGGATGAGCTCCTATTGGTTGCTGTTGATGATTGTCATTTTGAAGTGGATATTTGCAAGAATGAATGTAGAAATTTAATGAAGATGATAAATTGAGAATTAATCAAGTGGTATTTCGCGTGGTCTGTGCAAGAGTTCATTATTTCTGATGGGAGTATATTTTTCTATTACTCGAATGGTTCTATTAGTGGAGTTGTCTATTTTATTGAAGAAATTTCTTGCGAGTTTTTTGATGAAATTCTTGAGGGTTGGATATTTTAAAGAATTTCTGATATCGGCAGTATGCATATACCAGTGGGCTTTTACTATAGTTCGGAGTATATTAATATGCCTTTAGGAACGTATTTACATTTACGACCCCTCCCCCACTTACATTCAAAACTATCACACAAATTTTTTGCTTACTTCTCCCTTTTAGAAGGCTGTGTACATTTGGAATAAAAGTAGGCACATTAACTATGTATTGATTGATACAGGTGATTAGTCTCAAATGTTTCCATCCATATTTACAAAAACAAAAAGTAGATTCAGTAAAATATTACAATGAATTCATCAAAGTGTTGCAAATTATTAACCTATATTATACAGGCAATATAACCATTAGTAATAGTGGGAGTTTAACAAACATAATGTAAACAAAGGTATTAGTTCTTACAAATGTATTTACATTTATGTACAATTCCTTTTAGATCAAAACAATCACACAAAGTTTTTGTTTATATTCTATCGTTTTCAAAGACTGCATACCTTCGACACAAAAATAGCCAATAGCTTCAAGAATATGAAGAGAACTGACATTTCACTCATAAACTTCTGTCGGTTTATATAAAATATTCTTTTTACTTCGTCTATACCACAGGTAAAGACAGTCGAGGTTTAAATTATAGACCTGCCAATCACAGAGAAAGGGCTTTGATTCAGACCGAAGCGTTGTAAAGTCAAAGCAACATGACGCTTTTGAATTTTGTTTTGCTTGTTTGTTTTCTTTTGCAATACATTTTTCTATTTCATTTGGAGTTTTGAACTTGGATGAAAAGGTCTCTATTTAATTTAAAAGGAATGTAACAGGAAGAGAACTTAGCTATCAGAAATGTACCGTAAAAAGGTTTTTTTTTTCTTTTTTTCTTTCGAACTTTCAGTTCTTTGTATTTCCATCATTCACGTTTCTGAACCAAAAAAAAAAAAGATTTAAAACTTACCATGTAAAGAAAATAATCGGATATTGGATAATATATATGATAAGAGAATGATGATACATTTTTAATGAGTTTTACTCATTAAAATATTTCTGCAGTTCCAAATACCCATTCTTTGAGTGTTTTATTTCTGCCTTTTTTCTTTGCAATGATAATTTTTGAATTAAGTTTCCTTATCTTCTCAACATCTTGTAAATTAGATCATATTAAAGTAAATACATAACAATTACATTTTTTCCCCTCTATTTGGTATTAAAAATATAGGACAGACCAAAAATCCCTGACACATTTTAAATTTTAATACAAATCAGCTAAATGGCTTGCGACAGTGCTGTTTCAATTACTATGCTTTCCATACGGAAAAGCTTTTCTACTGTCAATAAAAGTTTTGAATTTCTCCTATTAAAGGCGCTGTATGACCTTGAATTTTAGTTACGTGTTTCATACTGAAATATTAGATCTGAAATAATGCTTGGAGGATTGACACACAGGGCACACGACATTGAAATATATCGGATGAGGTTGCGAATAAGTATGTGTATTCGCAAAAATTTTGCACATTTTCTTCAATAAACTGAATATGCAAAATTCTTGATGGTTAGTTTAATTTTGCTGTTTTACGACACACCGCCATCTATAGGAAAAACTTTGAATAATTTTTCTTTTATTCGCATTAACAAAACTGTTCATTGCAGGAAGCATAATGGACTTTCATATGCCAATTAGTTGGTTTTATATTAAATTTTTAAATGTATTGGGTACTTTTGCTCCTTCCTATATAAAGATTTATTCTACAGACGAGAAGGCAAAAGTATATAATAATTATCTATAGTTATAATGAATCATGACATACACTCTTACTTCCCCAAATTCAAAAATCTTTGAAATTGTAAAAAGGGAAATTTAATCTAGTTGAAAGACAGATAAATTTTTCTGATTTTATAAATTGAAATTTTGAAGCGACTCCATGCCAATGAACATGGAAAAAAGTGAATTTTAATGTGAATGTTAGAAAATGTTAAAATAACTTAAACTTATTCTTGAAATCAATATGAGGCAGTTAAATAACATGATTTGGAAACCAAAAACTTACTTTTAGAAGTGAAGCTTAATTTTAAGTTAAATATCAAGTTAAAGAGGGACATATTTTTCTGGTTTTAGTGGTACATATTATCTTTTTAAATATTTATAAATTAAAGGTTTTTTTTTCTTTGTAATTGTATTATGCATTTTATCTTCGAGTTATTTATAAACATGTATATGACTAAAGTCACAAAAATCTGAAACAGTCCTTTTCGGTTCTAATGTTCTTTTTCACATATTATCTTTCTAACTGAGGTAGTCTCGTTGGTCATTGAACTTGAGGTCAATGATGCTAAATCGAACCATAAGAATAAATTCAAATCCAATAAAGACTTATTGTTTAGAATAAGAGATTTTTCTACCAAATAAATGGAACGAGGTCTCCTATCTCTCACGTGGAATGGAAGCTCGGAAAGCGAGATACGCTCCTTCTCAGGAACATGATCAAACTTACCAGTTCAGTCGCCCATAGACTTCATATTATTCTAGCTGTTGTGAATGAAAACAAACTAAATCCCTCATTTTTATCACAATTTAATAATCTGTATTTAGAAATGAGATTTTACAATAATATTTCTTACTTTTCTGTCCGGATGCAGGTTTAAATTTTGATTTGACTTGGAGATTCATTTCCGGCGCATAGTGTGCCGAAAAATTTATGTTTTAAAAATGAAGCATTTCTTATAAAGTCCATCACTTCGCAATAGTATTTGATGATGAATTTACTCTCTCTCTCTATTCTTATATAATTCTTTTAATAATAATATTTTAATTTAACTCATTTATTTATTAACTTTTATTAGTATACTTTAACTTATTTTTAATTTTCATATGAGATCAGTTATACAAATTTTTAATTAATAACAATTCCTCCATTCTTTTAAATCCTGTCGCGTTATCTTGGTGATCAACGCAAATTACTTTTGATATTTCAATCACCACGCGATCCATACTTTCGAGTGTGAACTCGCTTACTTACACCCTGACAAGGACTGCTCTACTCTGATTCTGATCTGAGGATTCGTGAGAGTTTCATCTTACACTCGCCCCTTACGAGACGCCTTCTACAGGCGGGCTTTAAACACTGGAGATGGCATACAATTATAAGAGATGGTAATGCTAGCTTTATAGATTAAAACCAAACGACTTTGTAGCAGTACTATAACTATAAAAACCCTCTCCATTGTTGATTTCAGAAATCTAAACACACGTGGATGAGACAAGAAGTTCACAATTTAATGAAGAGACATCATATAAGAATTGACTCAATTTATTAATAATTAGGTTCTAAATATGCAAAATGACTATTTCTGAGTTTATTCCATTTCAATGTGATTGTAATATTATTACGTCAGTAGTAAATATCGATCTTGCCAGCTTACTCAAGACGAAGTGAGAACTTGTAAAAACTAGGGATTCAAGCAGTTCCTTTAACTCTTATTCACTCCGAGGTACCCTGTATCTCCATCCGATAGCAATCTAAGTAGATTCACTCGTCACTTACGAGTCTACGCACTGTTAATCGTTACTCATATCGCGTTTATGTATGTATTTCTTTTAATCAATTCACAGCACCTCTAATGTTAATCTAATTTATGTAATCACGTTTCATTTAGTTGGAAAAGAGCTGGAAATTGAAATATAAAATTCAATGAGTAAACTCAGATGTTAATTGAGGGAGGATACGGAAATAGCCTTCTGAACAATTATTTTGCATCAACATAAATAACTTATAGATAATAAAAGAATGAAATATGTTTTTGTACTAGTTTTTAATGCATGTTTTACTTATATAAATAACTGGGTTTTTTTTTAAAAAAAACCCCGCTAAATGTATGTTTTTTTATTTCGGTTTGTTAATAATTTAAATAATAGCCAATTCTTTTTCTTAGATATACGATACAGCATTTTTATTAAGTTTATATACGCATGTCTGTAAAAACTGCGAAAACGCAGTTCATTTTTAATAGCTTCCAACAATTAAGATAGCACTTTTAAATCAGTATTAAGTTTTGAGAAAACATGAAAAATGTGTTGATGTTTCTGAGAAATAATAACGTAAACAAATTTGTACGTAGAAGATTAAAATTTTATCGAGATATATATGCATGCTCATAGAGGATTCTGGATTTTTTTTTGTGATTAAAAAGGAAGAAATGTTTGCATAAAATGACCTTTGACACACAGTTTATAATTTTAATTCATTTTGTGAAATATTTAAATTAGCAAATGATTATTGCACTCTTAATTATATATATATATATATGTGTGTGTGTGTGTGTAGCATTTTCCAGCTAATTATCAAAGTATTAACTGTATTTTCAAAATACTTCTCCCGGTGTAGCTCAACTCCCTCCGAATGTCAGCACGCGTTCCAACGCCCATCGCCGATATGTGATAAAGTTGGGTTGCCATCTATCTTTCTCGAGGGAAATTGTTATTCAAAATATGTCTACTTGTACATAGCAGTTTTTGTTGATATTTTGTAAATATTTTGTATCCCCCCCCGAACACCGAAGCACCTGGAGGTACCTCGGACACCTTCCCCCCATATATATATATATATAACAGTATTTTTAAAGACACAGACATTAGACACAGATAGATTTTATACTAGAGTTATTATTTTTAATTAAAGTTCCTTTTTTAAATGAGAGTGAGATTGAAGTATGATCGACGCAGTGCCCAAGCGCGTCTGCAGCGAGAATGATTAGACGCATTTGCAGCCGTATTGTCTGTTTGTGTGATGAACTGTAGAACTTTATAATGCTTAAGAAAATTGAGCCGCACGCGAATTCGATTCTTGAGTGCAAGAAATTACCAGCAGCAGAAATTCACCAATAGATTCTTGAAGCGCACGGTGATAATACTATGAGGAAAAGAAAAAATCGAAAGTGAGTGTGAATGATTCTGCACAAACTCTGGATCTAATTGTCTTTTCGATGAGACCAAGTAGATCCTCCTCCTTTCAGTTCATATCTTGCAATGAGTTCTTTTTACTTGTTTCTGCACTTAGAGAAGTTCTTTGGTAGTCGAAAGTTCAACGATGACGAAATGAAAACTTCAATCACGGATTGAACTTCTTCAGGTGGCAAATTTCTTTGATATCGGAGTTCAAATACTTTTCGTGTGGTATGACAAATGTTTGAATAAAAATTGAAATTATTTAGAAAAATGAATAAATGTCTGTAGAAAGTGGAAAAATATTGTAATGGTATTTACAGCATTTTCCTTCTTATAAAAATCGACCTTATTTAAAGAATTCCCCTCATATATGTGAAAATGGTATTCACAAATCTTTCATTTAGTTCTGTGATTAACTTTTTGATTTCGGTATCTTTATTAAACTATACATTTTTATTCTTTATTAGATATTTAAGTTCCATATAGCTCTCAAAATTTGTTGATTTAATCATTATTCTGAGGCCAGAATTGACCAACCTGTGTTAATCATGCGGCCCGAAAATACTACGAAAACTGTTCCTTCGAAAATTGTAATTTAAAAAAAATTCTGAGTTTGTAACTAAAAAGGTGATTAATATTATTGTAATTAAAACATTAATACGCTAATAATTTATGTGAATGTATAAAAGTTTCACATAGTCTTAAGAGTGAGAGATTCATAAAATGATTCATACGAATAATTATTCATATTCTTCTCCTTTGTGCATAACATACACGCTGGTAAGTATTTATTTTAAGTTGCCGTGCATGACAGCAGTTATTTTTCTATATAAAAAACTTTACGTGGTAATGCTCTTGCTTCCTACTTCGTAAACAGCTCGCATCTTTTGTTACGACTATATATGTCCTTTGTGAACATATCTTGAGTAGTAGCTGATGGTGCCAAAGGTAAAAGATATAGGTCTGTAAAAGTAAAGGAATACAATACAAATGCCTCATAAAATTTATGGTTGATGGAATATCACTACTAGAACAACAATAACATCCATAACCAAAGGTTTAAAGACATATAACGTCACATTGATAGTTACTAAATCTACAAATTACATAAATGCCAATGGATGAAATTAGAGCTAAGTTTTGAAATTTCCTATATTTATGAATACTGACAAGGAGTTGATTGATAGATTGTTTACTAACACTACACTTAGAAGTAACACGTGGGCTTTGGGCGACCAACCTCGAAATTTCTATCAGGGTCAAGTGACGAGGAAATCCCATCTTGGGGACCTAACTTCCACATTTACGCCAACAAGAAAATTTAGAGAAAAGATTGAGATTTAGTGACAATCAGCACAGTTACAAAATAATATATTTTTCGAGTTCAATTCGAAAACAGGAATATCACTTACTTTTTGGTAGTAAGATGGTTAAATTGAAGCAAAATAAATGTTTAAAAGTCTTCATGATTTTAGAAATGAAATTGAGGCGTCTCTCTTTTACAACTACGACAGAAGGTAAAACGGGGATATTTTCTTCCCCTCGTCGTCTTCGGAGGTTGATTGACTTTGAGAGACGGGGAGATTCTAGCCCTCGATCTGTCGTTCACGAGAAAACTTGACCAATCGCTTTTGCAATGCTATTATCAACCTGACCAAAAGCTCCTCGGTGTATTTATTAATACGTTTCAACTTCTGTCGTTGTTGTTGAAGATAACAACGGAAAAATCAAATTTTTGTCGTAATAAGAAATGCGTAAGAATTTGATGATGACAACTGACTCTCACACTTTGACTTTTGATTTAAATGGGTTAAACATACATGTTTTAGATGCAAACCACATATAAGTAAACTATTGTATGATGACAGCATTATAATCGAAACTGAAACTATGTCAATATCAAATTAATGCAAACAATTTACTAACGATAAGAAAATGCAAGCCTTGCTTTTCGATTTAGTATAGGGGAATTCGAAAACGAGTTCCGAAATTTCCATAAGAAATCATCTCTCTTTGATTTATTCGAGATTTATTTTAAGAACTCTTAAATATATCACCTTTAAATTTTCAAATGGAATATATGGAACTACAATCTGACATTTAACTTAAATAAAAATTAGTCATGTCTTCTTATTGGGCTTTTATAAGATGTATCTCCACACAGAGAAAAAAGATATCCTTCACAATTATGCCTTAGTTATATTATCACAATTTCGAAGCACTTACATTTGTAAACATCTGTTTTCAAAATTTAAACGCATGAAAAATAAAATTAGAACCAAAATATATGACGAGGTCCTTCAGAAATGCAAACACTTTCATTAAACCAAATATCACAAACACTTTCCTCAAAATTTAATGTCAAGCAACTCATTAATTTGAATTTGCTGTTTAGTACTTTATATTAATTATAAAAATCCAAGAATTAGAGGAGAGAGAGATTTTAAATTACTTATAAATATAGTAAAATATATGCTCAACATATTTTGGTTATCAATTATTGTTAGTGCATTTTATTCGTAGTTCAGAACAACTCGTATTCGTTCAATGTGGCGCAGGGAAACTGAAAGCATGAACACTTATATTTTAACACAACATTTCAGACTATCAAAAATCCTTTAGAATCTGTTTTATCATGATATAGTTTACCATTGGATAGAATTATTCAATAGCTTAAAAAATGATGAGAACTGGCATATCTATCCTGAATGTTTTTTTCAGGTTTATTTATTTACGTAGAAATTTAACTTTGAAAAATCCTTTATCCTCCTTTGGTTTCAATTGTCGCGATTTGTCATATAGACCTACCAATCCCGGAAAAAGGATTTAGATTTCCACTGAAGCCACGTAAAGTCATGAAGCAATATGCTGTTTTAAAAATATTTTTTTATTTTTTAAAATTTCTTTTAGAGTTTTGGACTTAAATGAATAAATTTTGATTTAATTCGAAAGGAATGCAACCGTGAGTAGAGTTCAACTAACGGAAACTTTCAGTAAAAAAAGGTTTCTCCCTCTTTTTAAAAACCTTCAGGTCTCTATATTTCCATCAATCAAGTTACTGAATGGGGAAAGTGATGAAAAACTTCTCCAGTTGAATATATAGATGGAGAAGAAATGACGAGAGAAAAATAATCGATTATTTTTAATGGATTTTATTAAAACGAAATTATCCGAGGTTTACTTAAATATTTTCTGTGCTTTTATATTTCTTGCAAAAACTCTTTAAATTTACACTTAAACTACACCTTTGAAAACTCATATAATTTAGATGTACGTATTATCTTATACATAAAACAACTGTATTTAAATGTCTTGCTCCATTTTCAATAGTAGATGTAATCATTTTCAAAGGCTTTCACTACCCGAAATGAACTCAAATATTTAAATTTTTCAGTCTAATCAATATTAAAATTTTTTCACTTACCTTACATTTATAAAAATATTGCATAATCTTGAAAATGCATCCTAATTTTGACAGCTGGGGAACTTACTACATTTGGGAGAGGGCTAATAAATCAAAACTAAAGCAAATGAATTTTACAGAGTTATTTTTTAAATCTAGAAATTTCCACACATAATTTAGATGGTTAATCCATTATTGAGGTATTTTGGTACTGAGGGTGCATATTTAAGTAAGAACCGGTATTAAAAACGGCATCTGAAGCTCTTCTGTCTCAGTCCACAAAGACACATTGAGTACCCATATCTGTTGACCAGTCACAGTCGCCAGCATGGAAGGATTGTGACGACGAACTATTCCTATTCGCCTCTTGTGTCATAGCTAAATTCAATGTACTAACATTAAAAAAACAATAATTCGTTCAGGAAGACGTTACACAGGTTTCACACAATATATTTATTGACAAATTGCTAGTATAACGACAAATGTAACCAACTCTCCCCAAATATCGCCCTAGATATATAACTTGTTCCACCAATATCAAACTCTTACCAATACCTTAGAGTTGAAGCTTTCTCGACTTCTAACTTTCACTAAACAGCCGATAACTTATAACAATTATCGACCCCGTCTTCGACTCTGGAACAATTGCCAAACGCTAGAACCACTCGACCTCTATCGTGTGTCTCAAGCTTAGTTTATATATTTTCTAACTCCCTCGCTTCACTTTATTTCTACCTGCTTGTAATTTAAATGTTCACGTTTTATTTTTGGTTGGGCAAAGGTTGTTTAGAAAAAGCAATCAATCTTAATTAAAAGTCCCCAAGGTTAGGGAAGAGAAAATCGCGAAAAGCCCAACGTCACAGGAATAGCCAATATTTACGTTTGTGTGCCTTTAAAATACCTCATTAAATTGAAAATGCTGCTGATTGTGAAATACGCACTATAATTTGTTTTCTGTATACAAAAAACATGAAAACTGCCGAAATGCATCAGCAGTTTAAAGAGGTGTGTGGAAATTTGACTCGTGTGACACCGGAAACAAAACGAACCATAGAATAAATGCATGCATTGAATAAAGGCATTTCAACATCACCCAAAAGATGAAGCTCAGCAAACAATTTCACCTCACAAAATCATGTGCACAGTGTTTTGAGATAAGCAGGAGGTGTTGCTTGTGGAACTTTAGCCTCGAAATGACACAATAAATTCTGAGAAATATTGTGACACCTTGACTAAACTACATCGCGTAAACCAAAACAAAAGGCGTGACAGTTCAGTGTAGGGATTGTTTTGCTGCAAGACAATGCTAGTCCATAGCATATTTGATCATTTATGCATATATATATATATATATATATATATATATATATATATATATATATATATATATATATATATATATA
>BMAW01015455.1:662748-675019 GCA_019974015.1 Nephila pilipes | reverse complement strand
ATATATATATATATATATATATATATATATATATATATATATATATAATATCGTAATGTCTGCTAAAATGTTGTATAAACCAATAAATAAAGCCAGTACAACTAAACTCATCTACAGAATTAAGAGACATACATCTAAGAAATTTGGAACAAAAGATTAAAAATACAAAAATCTGAAGAGAGAGAAAGAGAGGTAGTACGTATTATAACTTTAAATAGTTGTTTCATAAAATGAATTGTTTTCTGAAGTAACTATTTCATGTGTTTAACTATGGTGAATAAAAGTTTACTTTTATAGATATCCAATTAAAAATTATACATAATATACTTTGTCCCATTAAACTAGTTAAGTATGGAACTTGAGTGTAATTTTTAAGTAATGTAGAAAATCCAAACAAAAATTTAACCCCCAATGATTTTTTAAAAATTTTAATAAGCACTTGGAAGAGATTTTATAAGAAATAATAAGTACAGCAATTTTTGCAATATATGATACATAAATATTGAAAGAAACCCATAATAATATTTTATAATACTTTGAGTAATGTGATTATATCACAGTAATAAAGATGAAACCAATCTGAGAAACATGAAATGCATAAAAGAAATTGTTCTTACTGGTAAATATGTGTAAGCTATATTAAGATTTATTTGTCATAAGGCTATTATTCTTCCTAGGAAACTGAAATGTGTTTTATATATTAAAACATAATTATGCCACATCGCCGTTTATAAAGAATTTGTTAGCTTTAATGCTACAGATTTCCAAAGTTGTCCAAAGGCTTATAGAATTTTTTTTTCATGAATTATCTTTGAAGTTTCATTTCACACTCAGGCTGACAATTTTATTGTTTACGATAAAATTAGAAGTATGGGAATCTTGGATGAGTTCTCGCAGTATTTTTGTGAAAATTAATGCTTTAAAAACATAATCAATAATAAACATGTCCATCGCTACCTACTTTAAAGCATCTTCATAAGTATGGAAGGCCATGTACCAACAATCGGATGATGCAATAATCGTTTGGGGCAATATTTTGTATATACAATAAATGGGATAGGACTTCCCATTTAAGTGCTTCCAAGTAAGTTTTTGATGGTTTTGTTGCATGTCGCCGAGCATTGTCATGCTGCAAAATCACTATATCATGTCTCTGCTCGTATAGAGGCCGTTTTTACCTTCAATGTACAGCTCAAACGCATTAATTGTAGTCGGTAGTGATCTTCCGTGTTTTTTTGTTTGGTTTGTACAATTGATGATAAATTACACTCAGCTGATCCCACCAACTACAGAGCAAAAGCTTGGGATTATGAATATTCGGCTTTGCCGACAATGTTGATGCTTGATCAGGGTTATCCTACGATTTCCTGCGTTTCACCACGACATCCATTTTTTGTAGCCAGCCACGATACGCTGCAAAAGATTTTTCTCCTTAATGAGTTTTCATTAGCTCTCATTGAATGTTTGGGTCAAAACTTTGAAAGCTTTTTTTCTCACACTTTAAAGAGCTCAATTGAGCTAAAATTTTCTGTACAATATTGTTTTGGATGACATTAAGATAATTTTATTATAATTAATAAAAATTAATTGATTAAAACTAATTATTTAAAGAATTACATTTTACGCAAAGTTTCTCAACAAGTTGCCAAATGGTTGCCAAATCCAATGCATAATTAAGTCAAAAATTGTTACACGTATTTATTTTAGATGATAAATTTAATAAGCGTGAAATAATAAAATAAATTATTAAAACTAATTATTGAATAAATTCAATTTGACTCAACATCCCCTTTTGCTCTTAAAATTTACGGTATAAAAATTATGTTACTCAAAGTGTGAAAATTGAAAGAAAACCCATGTTCAAAAAATTCTTTTTTTTACAGGTATTATTCTACTGTCGAATTTTCTGTTCACATGTGAATATATGGCATAAATGATATTGCTTTAGAATCATTCCTAATGCTTTCGAACGTTTCGAAACTGTTGTGAGATCCACTCTTAATGATTCCGAAATCTCAGCTAACGTCTGATATGAATCTTCATGGAGTAATGCGACTTCAAATGGTTTCAATGCGTCAGAGAGCTCTTTATCGTTTACATCAAAATCATTATTTCTGAAGCCTGCATGTTGTTGCCGAAAATGCATGGTCACCGTTAATCTCAACAAGAATTCTGTCTACTTTATATGCAGATTTTATCTTTGAGTAAAGTAGTGCAGTAAAATTACCCGCAAATACTCTTATTGTTAACACGAATTTCAACATGTTTAATAAAATGATAATAGAATTGTATTTACTTCAGCAAAATGACGCATACTGAAACTCAAACTTTGCTTATAGTACTTCTGATTGGATGCGTCATCATCTCAAATAACAAGCACGCAGTTCTGGTAACGTCATCTGTCGGAATATTGTTTGAACTTTCGCAGCGTCTCGATAATACTTACCATAATATACTGCTGTTTGTAGAAAATGCAACACCATGAAAGAATCATCAGAATCAAATGAAATTTAATGCAGAAACGACTTGTACTGATACAAATAAATGATGAAATTTTCAAAACAAAAGAAACAAATTAAGCGTCCGAAATCAGTAATTGGTGCAGCCACCATGCGCTGCAATAAGTGCTGCTATACGACGTGGCATGGAGTCAAACAGATGTTGAATATCTGCTTGAGGAAGAGAATTCCATATCGCTTGTATGCGCAACCAAAGTTCTTCTTTGGAAACTGCAGGACGCGGATCACGAGCGAGACGCCGACCAACCATATCCCACACGTGCTCAATAGGCGACATATCCGGTGAATAAGCAGGCCAAGGAAGAAGTTGCATGCGTTGTGCTGAACAGAAGTCTCGAACAGTCCGCGCAACATGTGGACGTGCATTATCCTGCTGGAAGATAGCTCCAGGGATGCCTTGAAGGAAAGGAACGACTTCGGGCTGTAGCACTTCTCGGACGTACCTGTTGCTATTGAGATTACCCTCAATTCGTATCAAATTGGATCGTCCATGATACGAAATCGCACCCCAGACCATAACTCCGGGTGTTCGACCACTATGTCGTTCAATAATACACTCAGGAAGGCAGCGTTGACCGGCATAACGTCTAACACGAACACGGCCATCATGGGTCCACAAATTGAAGCGTGATTCATCTGAAAAGACAACTTGGTGCCAACCAGCTCGCCTGTCTCTGTGCTCAAGAGCCCACTGCCGACGCAGCCGTCGATGATTCGCCGTGAGGGGAATCCTGTATAAAGGCACCCTTGCACGCAATCCACGGCGCAGCAGACGACGACGAATTGACGAAGCCGACAATTGTACACCTGTAGCAGTAGACCAACGTGCTGCCAGCTGCCTGGAGGAAGCTGTGCGATCATTCACCGCCATGCGGAGCAGGTGTCGATCATCGCGCTCTGACGTCACCTTCTGTCGTCCAGTGCCTGTTTTTCGAGTTGTTCGGTGCTCGTCGGTCCACTGCTTCCAAACTCGCATCACTGTGGAACTGTTCCGCTGCATACGAGCTGCTATTGCGCGATAGGAAAATCCTCCTTCTCGAAGGCCGATTATCCTCCCTCGTTCAAACTCCGTAAGTTGCTTGAATTTCTTATTCTTCCGTCGTGGAGGCATACTCAGGTCTCACTAAACGTTTGCCACTAACAAATAATCATAGACTTTTTTCAACGTCCCGCTACAGCACTTTATTTATACGCTTTCAGCATCAATTCAGAGGGCGCTGCGCGCGCCGCGCACGCGCGATGGCTCTGAAACTTTATTAATTTGCATAATATCCTATAATTGACATTTGCTGCGAATTTCATTTGATTCTGATGATTCCTTCATGGTGTTGCATTTTCTACAAACAGCAGTTTATTACATTCATCTAAGATAAATTAAATTTATTTCCATTCTCATTGGAAAGGCGGAATTTAATGAATTTTTGGGAGTTTTTAATTAATTAACTAATTAATCGAATCTTAATGAATTTATTAAATACTTATTCGAGTTGCTTCAAACAAAATATTGGATATACATGTTATATCAATCAACACACTTCTTACATTAATAAGCGATATATACTATTATGCAAAACATAGTCATTACAATAAAAATGTTAGGTATGACAGCAAAGGTTCAAAAGAATTAATACATTTAAAATAGTTTCAATATGTTTAGCTTGTATCAAAGAATATGCAAAGTTTTTATTGAACATTAATTAAGAAAGATTTTGTATTTAAAACTGAGAACTCAAAAAACATAAAAACATAATGGAATCTAAAACAAACCTGAAAAGAAGAATTAAATTCAAATATCATAGTTTTTCGACTAATAAAATATCGAAAGTGTTTACTTATAGTTTCGTAAAAAGCATTGAGAATTATTTCGGAGTTAAAACAAGCATATTTTTTTTAAATCTAAAAAAAAAAAAAAAAAATAGAGAACAAATAAAAACATCTCATATGATGCAAAAAAGTATATATATATATATATATATATATATATATATATATATATATATATACATATGATTTCACTTCAGGTAAACAGGGGAAGAAGATGACCTTTCTGCAGGTATCAAAAGAAGAATACTTTGGTTAAAAATTGTTGGTAATGTCCCAAATCCTTGTACGAAAATGTCAGAAGATGTGAATTGAGTTCGCATTTTTTCCACAAGATATTTTTTTTATTAAAAATGGCTTTAAAATATGCGTGGGAAAATAGTTTTCTCTTCTTAGAACTGATGATCCTAAAATCGAATGTTCTTAGGGGTTTTTCATTTATGAAAATGTCAGTGTATGGAAGTGGAGGGAGAAAATAAAATAAAATATTTTTTTACAGGAATGTTAATGCGTTATGCAATTTGAAATGTAGTCTTTATGTTCATTTTAAAATTAAATTAATGCTGAAATAATTCTTATATAAAGAATTGTTTTGTAGCTATCGATAGAATCTTGGATAATGTGGAAGGAAGTTTTTATGTGTTCTGTTGCGAATTCTATTATTTAAATCCTTATACGTAACAATAAAATAATTTAATCTTTTCAGAACAAAAACAACACCATTCTTTTATATCTTGAATATTCTTCTTCATACTGTAAAATTTCTAAAGTGCACATTACCGTATTAGTTGTTATATTTTCTTGCAAAATTAAGGTATATTTACTGTGCAAAACGTTTGAAGCTGAATATTTAAGCGTTATTTTAAATTTTATTTTTTATACGGTTTGCCTTCAGCTCACAAAACTCGTAATTCTTAATAATTTTTTATTATTTTAATTGTTGTGTTATTAAAAAAACGTCTATTGTAACTCTTCAATAATGACTTTTAGAAGCTGGAATTAAATTATAGCTTTGAAAGTGTCATATATTTGGGTTAGACGTTTGATTTGAATAAATATCACTACATTCGTTTTCTTTTTTCTCTGATCGCGTTGGTAGGCTAAGAACTGAAGAAGTTAACGATTCGCATGGACATGATGTTGAAGCAGCAAGGTGCCATTGAATTCCTCACACCTGTGTGTGTTGAGCCTACCCAAGACAGAACTTGTGACTTTCACCTCTTCCAAATGATAAATTAGCTCTATTAAGGACATTTTGAAAACGAGATGACAGCTTCCATAAAAGCAGAATCACCACTGGAATTTTTCTCAGGTTCGTTTGCTCGATTAGTCAAGCGTCATATTCAGTGCATGGGAACAATTGGAGGTTATTACGAAAAGTAATTAATGTGTTAGATAGTAGATACATATTAATTAAGGTGCATTAATCATTTATAATATAAGATAACAAATTAAAAAAACATTGGCTATGGAAGCTTTGCTTTTACTTTACAGTCAAGTCTCGTTGCTAAGCGATGTCTATTATCTATGATATGGTGACTTGGACAATTGAACTGGTATCTAACTGGTATCTAACAACTTCCACTCTCTTCCTCGTGAGGATTATGTCTCTGTCCTAATAGGCAATAGATCTATTATTACGTGTCACTAATCATTCGGTGAAATCAAAGCTGTAACTAATGAATAGATTTGAAAAACATTTATCACGATGGCAGCGCTTTTAACAACAAGGATACCTTTAAAAGTAAGCTTGGCGTAAGAATTTAATGCTTAGTACTACAGAATGAAGAAAGCTGTTTAGTATAACTAATTTTAACATTAGCTAATACGTAATCACAACAGTGAATTTCATTAAAAGTTTTAAGCATTGTCAGTATCACTTTAATTTAAGAGCAATCAAAGTGACCCTGCAAAGTCTTCGAATTATGGAATAAATTATGGAAAAGATATAGTCGAGATTTTATCAGTTATTTTCAAATGGAAATTTCTAATAAAGGGAAGATCTTAAGCTTCCTTTGTAGAGGCTTAGATGTAACGAACAGTTAAAGAAAACCAGAGAATGTATTCTAACTTAATTATAAAGGTAATCAAGATTTATGTTTGGAATATTCAATAAGTCTCAAAGTGATAAAAATGACCGTAAGATAACCTCGCTTAAAATGATATTGATCTCAATAAATCACAAATGTAAATCTGAGCGCTTATCATAACTATAGGGTTGTTGTAAAATTCATAGTTTCGCAGCCACGTAACAGACAATTCTGTCATTAATTTTAGTGCATATAGTCGAGGGGAAAATGTTGTTTATTACGCTTTGCTTTTGTATAAAGCGAAGAGTGGAACAGATAAATGTCAGCGGGCTACAAGTGACCTCTTATTTCGACGAGTGAGTTTAATCTGATCAGTTCGATGTCCAATATTTTATTTTAGTTGAAGTTAAATTTCTTTCAAATTCATCGTTAAGAACGTTTCCATTTTTCTACTAAGGATAAAATGTTTGAAAATTTTAATATCCAGTGGGGACTCGAGAAGGGGACAAATAAGAATTAATTTTTTTTTAGTTATCAAAAAAACTTAAATATATTTGAAAAGAATAGTTCAATTGACGGAAGATCAAAATAAATTTATCATTACTTTGCGTTATCTTTCTTCCTAACATTCTTCATTTCATATTATTGATATAAGTAAACAATAGACAAATACATGATACTGATGTTTTTAAGGCCTTTCTATAACTCAAAATAATCTTCGTGGTTGCGGTCTTCTATTGATTCTGGTTGTTGCGATGTTTCCATCGAATCGTGGGTTCGAGCCTTGAAACCACAAAAGACTCATCGTGAAGAGTGGTGGGGCTAATACACGAAAAATCTGTCGTGATTCTAAGTCCTCCCATTGGTGTGGTTTGGATGTTTAGAGAGGGTTGTGCTAAATCAAGTGTCATTCTATTCACTTTGTAACACCCGGTCGACCCGGGCGTTATCTTGTGCCATCACTAATATCAAATATTAAACACTACGACACCAATAATTACATAACCACCAAAACAGCTTTCAACATTTATTAATATATATCTACTATGACATTAATAATAGTGCTCTCCAGGTTAAGTTTACTAACACTTTAATTCAACCCACCAATAATAATCTAACAGTTTCTTACCAATATCTCTTATCAGCTGCAACTCCGAATCTGGAACAACTGCTGAGAATACTAGAACAATTCTCAATCCGAGCGATTTACACTCGGACCTCAATACTAATCTGTAAATCCACCTCTCTATACTATAGCACTTAGATTCCACCTCCTCTCACTACCACGCCTCTCTGATCCTCCTTCAGCTACTCTACTCCTTCAGATGGAGTTTATATAATTCTTAATTTAACCGCTTCACTTCATTCCTAACTGTTTTGCATATTACGTTCTTCATCACGTTTCATTTTTGGTTGGGCAAAGGTTGTTTAGTGAAAGCAATCAATCTCAATTGAAAGTCCCCAAGGTTAGTGAAGAGAAACCGCGAATAGCCCAATGTCGCAACTTGACCAAGGTTCAAAACTACAGGTTGGTCAAAAATTGCTCTCGAGTTGCTTCTAAATGTTTCGTTAATAAACAATCAATCAGTCAAAATGATCCTCATTTTATAGATATATAAACATTTTAAAAATAACTGACCTAGTAATGTATATTGACCGTTATTTTGTTTAGGCAGTTAAAAACGGAGCTTTTTAATTAAAAATATTCGAGATTGAAATGGAATGTCTCACGCGAACTCTCTGATTTGTATCAATTTAAAGTATGTAGGAAGACAAAGCAAAATGAAAAACGTAATATTTGGATCGAAACAGCAACATGAATAAAGTAATCCAAATGAATTTATGAAACACATTATTCCAAATAAAATGGATTGCATTTAAAATAATAATTCATGTAGTTAAGTACAAGGTTGGTACATAAAGTACGTGGTTTTGACGACAGATGGCTTAGCTAAGAAAATTGGCCTTGCCATTGTGGGCTGTTATCTGTTAAACGGCGACAAAACAAATTTGACTTTGATTCGTAGGTTATTTTGGATTGGCATATCGTTCAATTACCATCGTCATTTTCGATTGAGTCAATGAGACCTATATTTGTTATTATATAATCATAACCAATAATCAATCACAGCAGTAAGTTGCCTCCGATAAATCTTCTCCTAAGAAGGCGTGGATGGTCTGAATGGCCATAAAAGTTACGGCAAAGGCGATAAGGGCATCATACTCATGGATTTCTTTAACAAATGAATAGTGATAAAGGTAAGTTACCCTATGCCTCTTTCTCGATCCTAATACGTCATTTTCCTTTCCAAACACGAGTACTTTTTGAACCTCCATCGTTTTATGTGGTGGCTTACAAATCTACGTACTACAAGCTACAGAAATGCATAATTTGTAAATAAACAAAAAAAAATGCATTCAGGTCTTTCTTAATTTTTTTGGTACTTAATTATTTTTTTATTGAATTAAGATAACATTCCGATTGAAAAAAAAGTTAACGATTAAAATGTGTTGTCTATGGACACATAATATGTTTATATTATCCTATACCAAAATACACTGATATTATAGCATTTAAATATTATCTTTATTTTATATGTTTATTTTTCGTTATTTAAAATGTTTCGATTGAAATAAAAAAAATTGTAAATTTTATCACTCAACGAACATTTTTTTTAAAAAAGTTTCTCTTTGTAATGAAATAAAAATTTAAAAAAATAAAAGCAACGATATGATCAATACTAGTGCAATGAGTTTCCTTAAAGAAATGTTAGCTTCAAGAAGAGAAAATATCTTGGGGAAGACATTTGACCTATGTATTAACTGGTTCGTGATTAATTGGTTCAGATAAGATAAGGATAATAAAGGTCTTTCTCTGCTGTCTTATTTTAGTACTATTTTGATTTTTGAATTTAAGAGGGTGTGAAAATAAATCAGCATCAAGAAACAAAATCCCATACTATAGTGAAAAGTAATTTCAACTTAACTATAATTATTATTTACTACTGAAATAAGTAAGTAATTTTGTTTTCTTATTTTCTTTTTTAGAATATTAAAGTAATCATTGAATAATTGAATTTATCTTATATTTATCTTTAAATGGTGTATTAATTTTCTGATTTTGCTAATGTATACAAGTTTCCAATCCCTTAGTTGCTATTGATGATCCTTGTCAGGTAATTAAACTATTTTCACACACAGGGGATACCGTATTCTGTTGTTTTTATGGATCTAAACTTTGGTATACATTGAAAATTAAGAAAAAGATTTTCTTACTTTTATTTAATAACATGTGATACAATTCCTAAAATTATATTTCAGACGGAAGTCTTCTTAAGTCATGCATCTAGTGTATCCAATTCTGAGTTTATTCTAAACATATTACCACTATTAAACTTATTTAGTTACCCAAAGAAAACACAAAGTGAACTATTTATTGAAATTTTGTTGAATATCACAAATACAACTTGAGGAGAGAAGCAAGAATATAAAATTATAAGAACCAACTCGAACAGAGAACAATTTCGACAACTCTTACCATTTTCGAAACTCCTACTACTTCTAGTGCTCTCCGAATTCTACCTGATTGCATAGTTGCAATTTTTACTTTTCGATTACTGATGAAAACCCTGTAGGAATTCGTCTCTACTCACGTGTTGAATTTTTAAACTGTCTTAGTTATTTGTTAAGTGCTGTATATATAATAACAATAGGTGTCTCAAACATTACAAACCACAAAGACATTTCAGGAAGAAGGAAATAATTACACAAATGCTTCACTTGGATGAGCCAATTTATGATTTTTTAATTCATGAAAGAATTGAACATTCACAGTATTTTTAAACGAAATATTCACAAACTGTTTTGGCTAGAGAACTTATTTTTCGTTAATGTGTACTTGAATTTATGAAAATATTAAATGGAAGAATACATAGTTTATGTTTGCGGTTTTAGATAAGAAAAGTATAAAGTGCAGTCAATATTTAACGAGCCGGAGGTAATCAACAGAATTTATTTAATTAATCTCAAAAGTGTTGTAAGAAATCCTTTTGCATTTATATCCCAATATGACTTTATCACAGAATATCATGCTCGTAGCTGTCCTAAAGCCGATGCTTGAATCAGTAGTGTTTATATTCGTTGTCATCATCGTCCAATGAAAACCGTTGTCTCCATAAAATTTTCTTGAGCTCACCGAAAATGTGAAAAAAAGATAGGGACAGTTCTAGATTATGGCCATTGGGAAGGGATAGCTCAGGATTTCTCATTTGAACTTATGCTAAAGTTCCTTTGTTGCATTGGCTGTGTGTGGTCTGGCGATTGGTTATTGTGTGATTGCTTATTAATGTCGAACTGAGAAGCAAGTTTAACTGGACGATTGCGCAAGGGGATCTAGGGATTAGACCCAGAGATTAGAATTTCAAACCGAAACCACCCTCCCCCAGGACACAATTCCCCCCTCCATATTCAGCATTTATCGGCAGAAAAATTTTTTACAACAAAAAAAATCTTTCTGTTGATTCTGTCGTAAAAAAAATCTTTCTTTCAGAAAGATTTTCTATCAACATCAAAAATCTTTTTACAACAAAAAAATCTTTCTGCCGATGAATGATCTTTCTTTCTTTTATTTTCGCCTGCTGGAAGGTTAAATGGAAATCTTTAGTAAAGCGGTAAGAGAAAACTTAATAGTCAGTATCTACAACAGATCCACAGGAACATAAATTTTTATTTTTCTAATATCGACGGATCTCGTACGACGCATCTTTGAACCCCGGTCAGGAAACAAGAATGACACTTGAAGCGGCATCTCTTCACCAAACTTCTTCACCACGACGAGGGAGAACTTAGGACCCAGACCAAATTTAACGCGTATCAGTCCCTCTACAAGATGGGATTGAATGGCCGCAGGGCTCGAACCCATGACTCGACGAAAATAACGCTGGCCACAAGTCCATGATCATGACCACTGGCCATCATGGAAGGTGTGTGGTGCATAAATTATATAGATAGTGGTCAACAAGATTCATTATGAGAAAATTTACCTGGATGTTTCGATTTGGTTTCCCTCCTGAGATTCGTTAACATTGAACTATACCTCTAAACACTGACTGTAGATCCGTATTTCGAGAATTCAATGAGGAATCGTCCCTTGTTAATGAAGAATGAAATGAATAGATATGCCTTTCCCTTTCCTTAATGGACATGTCACACTACCTAGCGAATGAGCACTCGCGAATCGTTTTCGACAAATCAGTAGCTACATTTCAAGCCATATTTCAGTAACAAACTCCCACCAAATTATCCGAGAAAAATAACTAGATAAACAACTGGATCGTCAAATTTTTTCCTTATTATGTAAAAAAAAAAACTTCATGTTACCTGTACCGCCATCTGTACGCTATCAAATTAACTAAAGTTTGCCAGTAAATATCGTTTGTAACGCGAATAACTCAGGATTATATACACGGACCGAACTCAGCTAGTCAGTGTCGATTGGGGAAAAGTTTCGCTGCCCGAGTAAGGTTCCGGCTGCAGCCATTTGGGTCGAAAAACTTCGGACGAGCTGAACTCGTCAGCGTCCATTATGGCACGTTATTCGGTTGACGAGCTGGGCTCGTTCCTAACCATTGAGGGGTTAAAGGGCATGTGGAATACAACGAATTAGAGCAAATTAGTGCGCAGTATTCATTTCGAAAGGAGTCAGTCTTTGAGACTCGTAATACTTTATGTTATATGTATGCCCACCAAATCTTGCGTATACATTCTTACAAATGAAGTGAACGGCTTAGGAAATTCATTTCGGGATGGAACTCAGTAAGTTAGCAATAAAAATATAGGATGTCCCTGCATATGAACTAAATTCACTAGTTATCCAATTCTGAAAAAAAAAAAAAAAAAAAA
>BMAW01015455.1:611843-662723 GCA_019974015.1 Nephila pilipes | reverse complement strand
AAAGGCAGTGATGCCTAGTGAGGTTGCAATTCCGGACCTTGTTTCTCAGGTCATGGTTCAGTCACCATGCCACTAAGGCCCTAATATGTAGCGGAGGTAAGCATGTTAAATCTTTTCGAAGTCCCAAGTTCTCCTGTACTGAAATGAACGATTTGGAAAGAAGTGCCACCTTAGGTGTCTTCCTCGTCACGCTTGACCGATATTCAAAATTACTAGTATAAAATTTCTCCTAATTAACATGATATACATTTACTAGTATATGATAAACATTTACTAATTATGCTGATACGACTACTGATATATGATAAACATACTGAGTATATGATATACGACCTAAGATTTGTGAGGTTCCCTCAGAATTTGCTGCTAGTACGTTTTAGTACTAGCATAGAAACACTCTTTACTTAATTGCTAACCAGCCGACTGTCATCCTGTACTGAATTTCCCCAGGTGTACTATTCTTTCACATTCTCAACGTGAATCTGGGTGCACGGGTATACGGTTGAGAAGCTTTTACGATGGAAAAGTCTTTAATGTTGTTTTGCAGAATATTTATTTGTACGACTATAGAGTCAATCGAGAAAAAAAATAGAACTCCTTTTGGCCATTTTTGTAAATACCCTTTTACCGTAAGGCTTAGCTTCGCGTAAGACCTTTTGCCGTGGCAGGTACGCGCCTGGCATTACGCCACGCACCGGTACATGCTGCACCGCCAGCGGCTGCCGCTTGTACGCTCTGTTCCATTGCCTGTGGGTATAGTAGTGTGCATGTAATAATCCATAAGATTTGGCCATTGACCTCAAACGCTGTCAAATTGCGAAAGAAAAATCTTCATTAGCCTCCAATTCAGCCATGATTAGAGTTTATTTTCCACTGGTGCAAATGTTGGCACCAATTTACCGAAGCTTTTTTCATACTCATTTGCGATGTACCAATAACTCAACTATTTCTCTGCTTTATTCGTCGCTCACTCCAAAATATATCATGGGTTTTTTGTCAATCGATTCAGATGATCACTTCCATTGGGAGTCTTGAACAACGTTTATTTCCCTCCCTCTTTGGATGTATGAGCTCTATCAACTCAACTTTGTTGATCTTTTCAGGGCGAGCCTTTTCAATATAAGTGCTTAATCATCCTAGCTCAATTCATTCCCCATTTTTTTAATAAAAGAAAATTTCATGCTTCGATCAACAATAAAGAAATGAAAGCATGTGACAGAATAATTGAATAGCTATCGAAGTGAGTCTTGATGCTTCCTGCCAAAACAAAATTATTTTCTAAATCTACGAATCTAATAATCTGTTGCCATTTTCTAAGGACTTATTGAATTAAACCTCGTATTTTTCAACGTAATTTACTTACAACGGAACATATATGTATAATTGAAATTTGATGCAAATTCGCGGCTTGAAACTCCAGCGGTAAAGTTCCTGTGATTATGAAAGATATAAAAAGGATCATTTTTCGTTATGTATTCTTCAAAAATTATTAGGTTATCCAGGTATATCTTGATTAAATTAATACTTTCGATGCAATGCTTTTATATGCATTCTGGTTTTAAGATGTTTTTAAATTAGCGATTTTTTTTTAATTGAAATTAAGCAAAATTTTAGTATAAGGCATTATTATTCTATTAGTATTGCCATTCAAAGCAGAAATATTAAAAATACTACTTTCTAATTATTATTAGATTTTAGAAATAAATTCTTAGAGTTTTTATGCACAAAGGAAATTACAATAAATTTAAAATACAATACCGTGTCAACGTGGGCGAAATCTAATTTCTTCAAGTTACAGACAAAAAGGAGAACCCAAATCATTGGTAAAAATGCTGTTCTTTTCTTTTTTTACGTATTCGAGCAATAAATCACTGCTTGATGGATCTTCTCTGAAACTTAGAGATTTTTTACTGCATAAAATTATTTAGTACAATGTTTCTTCAAAAATGTTTAAAGTGTCTTGCTATTTTATAACGTTAATTTTTCTTCACACAATGATTGACACATTCTTTACTTGAAACATTAAAGATTTCCTTTTATGTATGACTACGCAAAGGGTGAGAAGTCAGCAATTGGATGCTCTGATGCTAAATGACATCTCTTTAAAGAGTTTGTAATAAGAAAATGGTTATTTATACAAAAAAAAAAAAAAAAAGATAAGTTCTATAGAGAGAAATACTAAGAAATTATAACTATCACCAGTCCTTCTATTTTGAATTAAATGAAGTAGGAAGTTCAATGCATGAGGGGGGTTTAGAAAGTACTTGATTATGATGAGAGATAGCGTCGCATATGCAAGTTGGTGTTACGATTGGGTGCAATAATCTGTTAAACAGAATTAAAACATGTTGTTTTAATTATATATTAGTTTTAATTTTGAAACCATTTGGTGCCAAATAAACATTTCTTTGTTGCTGTGAGTAGGCATTATTTTACATCTAGTTATCACTATCGATGAGAGATGGATTCATCATTATACACTGAAAATCAAGCAGCAATCGAAATGGCGGTTTGCTTCTGGAAGGGTACTTCAAGAGATGGTGATAGTTTCAATCAGAAAAAAGAATGAGCGCAGCGTTTGGAGTGCGATGAGAGACATGCTGATGAGCTTCTTAGTAAAAGTAAAAAAAAAAAGGATCAATGGACGATATCGCAGTGAGTTGCGATAAGAAATGAAAGATCTTCCACCTTTTTGCGGTCAGTGAGATTATCGTCACCTTCGTTGAAGAGCATTAAACAGTAAAAGTACCAATTCTTGGTCTGCCTTATTTGCGGCGTATAATATTAGCGACAATAATTCATTTTTAAATGAATTGCTTTGCGCCGCCGCAGCTGATTATCATGTGCATATAATTATTGCAGTATTAAGGTTATGTTTTTCTATTTTTTTATCATATCTTTTTTTATCTTTTAACTTAGGATAGTATTATCTCAAATTTGAATTTCCTGTTAAATTATATTATTTTGCTGATTTTACCATTTTGATTCTGTGTATTCTAGTTTCTAATTTTTTATTAAAATTTAAATAATATCTTGTGGTAATAATATGTACTATAATATTTATTCTCTGTATACATATACTTAATGCATATATTATGCGTAAAATGCACCCTATCTTTCAAGTAGTTGCACTTTTTCCATGCTATTATGTATTTTCCTTAGTTCTATTACGTATATGTGTATGGGTGCAAATTCCTCAACACTATATACTTCCCAGAGCAATCCTGGTTGCTCTGCAAGTCTTCGATAGCAAACAATGGAAGTTTTTCAGCGTAGTCATTGTGGCACACAATGTTGTCCTTTCTTAGGACCGGAAAACTAGGCTGAAGTCGTTTACCAGTACTGTGAGTTTAATCGATAAAATACGAGTCTTTGCTGAGTGCAATATAGGGCATTAAAACGGCCGCCTCGCCCATGGCTGCGGCGCGGCAAGCCCGCCGCCGCACATACAGCGCTGGCGCAGCCAGCTTTACCGTATACGGCCGCCTGCTGGCAGCAGGTGGCTGTTTCGCTAGCCGCCAGCTGTACGCTTTGCCAAACCGCTTCGCCGTTGCACCACCAGCACTTTGCTGCTAAATACGAAAGAACACCGCCTGCACCATACCGCTTTTGCCGCTTGCTTTTCCGGCAACGCCGTAAACCGCAGCCAGCCGCCGCGGCGCAAGCGCGTTTTCAGCGCAAAACGCCGGCACGCTTTTGCCGCCACGGTAAATTTTAACCCACAATACGAGACAATTTGCTCGACAATTAAACACCAACATTTAGCAACATTTAGTTTGATTAAATTTATTAAATAAAGTGATTAAAATGGGAAATGGAAAATGAGTATTTTTCTCTGTCTGTCTTTCTGAGAGTCATTTTGCTTGACACCAGTAGCTAGTTTCTGAATCCATTAAAAGTTCATTTAAAGGAAATAGTTCTTTAAAGAAGGGAATTAAACTAGGTTTATTTAAATCCACATAATATTCAAGCAACAATTATTATGCATACCAAAGCGGTTTACTACAGTCGTTCAATATATCATAGAAATCAAAATTGGTACCCATAGCATCAAATGTTTGTTATTTTGTAAGTAATATGAATCACTAAAAAAACTTCCTCACCAGGAGGAGGAAATTTCTTGTGAATTCCTTTTATTTATATATAAACTCACAGTATAACATTTTCCTCACTTCGTGAAAATTTTTTTATTTTCACTTATCTTTGAAGAGATGAATGGCTACATTTAATGTGTAGAAATTTCATGAATCAGTCAGTACGATAACCTTTTCCATCTTGTTCTATCATTTTAGAAAATTACCGCAGCGCACTTGCATACCGCGTAGCGCCATGGCCACACCGTACGCGTAGCTGCATTTTTTGCTTACGCAAAGCGCGGCGCTTTGCACGCGGCCTTGCACCGCACGCACATGCAGCGGCAGCAGCGCACGTACCGCATACGCTGCATACGCCGCGCGCGCAAGCAGCGCACACGCGCTGCTTTTATGCTGCTGCGTACGCGCCACGCCGTAAAACGCCGGCGCACGCGCCAGCACGCGCTATATCGCCTTTGTATTTTCTTTGCTTTTCATTGTGCAGGAACTCTTCTAACACCATAGATTTCCATTCAAGGCTGTTTCTTTGGATAATAAAGTGATTATAATCATTTCTTCACATTGTTTCTTATTTGTGCTTTGTTTTTTTATAATCACTTGTATCACGTTTCCAACCCTTTCTGAATAGATTCTTCATCATTAATATAATTCAGAATTACATACCTCAACTTTTTTGAACACCAATTAGAATTAGTTGAAAGTCTTCTGGAGCTAAGACGACCATCATTTATTCTCTATCCCCATTTCTGCAACGTTTCCTGATGTGTTCATTATTTGCTAATGTCAGGCCGAGTGGTTAGAAATACAAGACTCAACTAGTTACTTCTCCATTAGACTTGGTACTTTGACTGTCGACCTCGGAGGATGAAGGGCACATGTGGCAGCAACCAGCACAACCGAAGTCACAGAAAATCAGAACAGTTAAACAGTACTCCGCAGTCAGACACTCTAGCGCCTGCACACCACCACCGCCGCTTTGCACCTTTGGCATGTGTGTTGAAGTCTTAAGGTCATAGTCCATAAATTTGCCAGACCCTTGATGTATAATTTCTGATTCATCAATGCTCTTCCTGGGCAGAGAAAGGAATTTTAATACGTTCTCTTTTTCTCAGTTCAGTGAGACTTTTAATTTGAATTTTGAAGAATCTCTCCTCTTCCTCTGCAGGTTTCACCCAGAAGAGGTATCCTTAGTCTTTAAAAGTCTCAATTGTGGAAAAGACTCTCAGCTTTACCTTATTGGACAAAGGAATTTAAATATACTTTTCCTAATTTTTCCTTTACCTTTTTAGTAATTTTATCAATTCATGAATGATTTTCTTATTTCTAAATAATTTAAGAGATGTTAGTTAAACCAAGGTAGGACCATCATCATTAAATCATAGAGACAATTTGTCTCTTCCTTAGGGAGAAAAATTGTTGAATATGTTTTGTCTGCAGATTACATTTCTGGATACCTCGAAGTAGTAGTTTTTTTAGCCTCAGCTTCGTTTGCGTTCCAATGATGAAAATTTTACATTGTGATCACTGTTTTTCCTTTTGGTTTCGCATTTCAAACACAAAGACCTGAGGAAACATGTAACTGTTGTAGTTTTATTGATGTCAGGGCCTGTTCAACTTAACCTCAAAATGGTCTATTCTATTTAAATTGTTTAGAAATTGTTACCATTTTTTCCCATCAAGTTTCAAGATTTTATTTATTCTTACTTTATAAATAGAGGTTTTGTTTTCGAATACTAATTTCACGACAAAACTTCCTAATTACTCAAGACTGTCCATAGGTTCAGTGCTTGCCTCTGCTCCTGAAGATCTGGATATTTTATTCATTTTGAATGTGGTAGAAATATTTTGTACAAGCTCTTAACTTGCGGATGACTAGTAACTGTCTCAGAATTTCTGGAAGAAATCTAGAACATAGTCTCCCATTCGATTAAAATATTTCACTGAGCCTTTCGTTTTGAAAACCATTCTTTTTTCAAACAAATTTTAATGGAGCCCTCTGGGTGAATTTACACCGACAGATCAATGATCGAAACTAGATTTGTTGTATGCTTTCCACTGGAGTGTCTTAAATAGGTTCTACATGTTTAAACTGAACTCTTATCATTCAGCTTTCCAGAATGAAGCTTTTTAGCAAAACGGCTTTGCTGTTTTGTGAGTCATTTCTTAACCTCTTCTAAGTTACAATTTATACCGATACTTTATCATAGTGCTGCTGCAGTCCGCGCCGGGTGACCTTGTGTACTTATGGGTTGCTTTGCCTTGTATGTAATGTATGGATATATTTTGTGTGAATCTTCATTTTTTTTTTTGTATGCTCACGAGGTTCATGGACTTTTTTAACAATTGTGCTTGATTAATACAGTTATCCGTCTTATCTCCATAAAAGATTCCTCTGATTTTTTTATTCCTTTCACATACATTTCCTGCTTAGTCGTACATTTATGAAACACCAGTACCTTTGGATTCCATATTTATACAATATCTTATTATTTGTTCTAACATTATGTTATATCATATCTTTATTGTTAGAGTTTTTTACTTATAAATGTTGAGTGCGGATGTTCTGTCTCCGGGAAGATGATTCAGCCCTAAATGCTTTTAGGCGGTGAAAATCTTGATTATGGATTTTCAATAACCCTCGATGTTCTTCTGTTGTAACTTTTTTTTGTTATATCTAACATATACATACAAACTAAACTAAGCTATTTAACAACTTTAAGCTTTACTTAAGGTTTTCTTATTTTCCTTTTTTGCTAAACTACTTTTTTTTCTTTTTCACATTAAACACAATATAGCTTCTTATTATTGCTGGAACTCGCAAATCAATATCACTTTTCTTCATTACCAGCAGTAAACACTTTCATTTCCTTGGTAGCCTTAGACCGTATGCTTTCCACTTAACTTTACTTGGCTATATACTTTTCCGCCCACAGATTCATATGAGGATCAGACACACTTTTAATAACAATAGCAATTTATTCATTCAACACAATTCTCGTCGCGTTACCTTGAGTGATCAGGTGTGCAGATTTGGTGTTCAATTACCCGCGATTCACAACTTTCCTTGAGTATCATCCGCTTACGTCCTCTCCGCTCTGAGGAATTAGTCTGCTCTGCTCTGAAGAATCGTATGACATCCATACTCACCTTTTCAAAAGCGTCCTCTACAAGCGGGCTTTTAAGTACGGGTGATAACCGCTACAAGTGCGACGATAATAAACAATCAGTCACCAATCTGAAGGTTTTAAAGTAAATAGTCTCAGTTTTCTTTTTCTGCAGTCCTGTTTTTGCAAGAAAAATTCAGGTCGGTATCTTAATATTTGGAGTAGTATAATCTGCTAAATTGTACCCACCTATGCTAATTGAAATTGGAAATTTTATTATATCACTACCTTTAATTTGATAAAAAAACACCTTCAGTTCCTTTTTTTGATGAGAATAAGCATAGGAATGTGAAGACACGAGATTGAAGAGGCGTGTATTTAATTTAAGTTTCAACTCAGTGACGATTCGTTGACAAACAAATTAAAATCCTCTATAGCAGGTGATGAGGGCTCATATGAACATAAACAAAAATATATCTTAACTTTTAAAATAGCTTTTCAAACTTTTAAAATTCAGATAAAATTACATAAATTTATGGGCATGACTTCACAGAGAAACACTTTCATCTCAAAGACCAAATTTAGGAAGATTTTTCATCAAAATTTACAAGTTGCATATTCCATTTTTGTGTATTTTAATTGCGCTATTACTTTCAAATGAATTGATTGTCCAAAAGTTTATTTCAAAAAAAAAAATGTGCAGACAAACTTTTTCAAATATCAAAATTAAAAAAAGTTTCTAATCATATATAAAAAGTTTTAAGAAGTTTTCTTATTAAAATAATAACAATTTAAAAATTCACAAAAAAGAAATTGGTGATTATAAGACTAGTCAATTTTCAAAATGTTTGTTAAGTTAGTCATTTTTAACTTCAAAGACTAAGGAAAATTCTTTTATGAAGCAGAGAGATCCCTTAAAATCAGAATCACTACTTTACACTCCACATACATGATAAGAATAACGTACGATTCATATTTACAAACTTTTACAATAATAATAAAGTAGTTAAGACAGAAAATAATTAAAACATTTTAGAATCAATTTTTTGATTAACATCTAGATTTACTTTGAAGTAAATACAGGTTTCAAAGATATTTTATTCAAATATATCTTGATCCATTTTTTCATTAATCACACACACACATAACGAAATAAATGAATGTGACAGCCTTTTTAAATGTAATATCTCTATATAAAGGAAAGACAATTAGCCTACTTTTCTTTTAATGAAAATCAGGAGCTGTGTATCCCTCAGAATTTTTATTTGTTCCTTTCATTCATTACCGCTGCAGTTAATTTCAGTTCATTTATGTCTTTCAGGTTGCAAGTTATTTTCTATCTTTAAAAAATAGTATGGCGGCATTCTTTATTATTAACAAAACCTCTCTATAGTCTTGTCCCAGGCTCTTGGATTAAGTAAGATCTGGGAGATGAAACTTTTGATACATTTATACGAAAATTAGATAGGCTATAGTCATTATTTATTACATCGTTTAAAGCAGATCGATTCTTAGTAAGGTGTAGTTGGAAAAATAAACATACTTTTTTTAAAAACCTTGGATAGAAAATTATGAAAGCTTGAACGTTATGCATGATATATTAGAATTTTTTTTAAATTAATTTCTTTTGGAAATGTTGCGACTTTTTTTTGTATAACAATCTCTACCTATAGAAAACCAAATATCTGTTGACACGAGACTATTGTACTGACAACTATTTTTTTATTTTTACAGTTACCATCATTTGGTATCAATTTATAATGAAATCTGGGACTAGGGTATCTAGTTATGAATGTAAGTCGTGGCGGAAGGCGGTTTTCGATAGTCATTAGGTTCAGGTCTTGATATCATTAAAATCCTCCATATGGCGAGAATGATGCAAGTTGCTGTATGCCAAGTCTCAAAGGTCCCTTTTCAAAGCATGGTATGTGTATGTAGTTTGAAAGGAAGTGTCAGCTCAGGTGTCGTCCTCAACACTTGACCAGCGTCCAAAATTGCGGGAATCACCAATGCGCCATTAGCTATGTTGCTTCTCAATTGCGATGTCAATAAAACAATCAAATCAATTAAATCCCTCAACAATCAAACTTGGATGATTCGGTCCGAATTCTGGTAGCAATGCATGCAAAAAAAAAAAAAAAAAAAAAAAAAAAAAAAAAAAAAAAAAGGCAGTGATACCCTAGTGGTTACAGTCCGGACTTGTTTTCGTCGAGTCGTAGGTTCGAGTCACCATGCCACTAAAGGCCTAATATATAGCGGAGATTAAGCATGTTAAATCTTTTCGAGGTCCCAAGTTCTCCTGTGGGCGTGGTGTGGAAGTTTGGAAAGAGAGGTGCCACCTTAGGTGTCTTCCTCGTCGCTTGACCGATATTCAAAATTACTAGTATAAAATTTCGCCTAGTATATGATATACATTTACTAGTATATGATAAACATTTACTAGTATATGATATACATTTACTAGTATATGATAAACATTTACTAGTATATGATATACATTCTAAAATTTGTAAAGGTTTCCCTCAGAATTTGCTGCTAGTACGTTTTAGTACTAGCATAGAAGAGCACTCTTTACTTAATTGCTAACCAGCCGACTGTCATCCTGTACTGAATTTCCCAAATTGTACTATTTCCTTCTCAGTAGGAATCCAATTTTAATTTATACGGTTGAGAAGCTTTTACGATGGGAAAAGTCTTTAATGTTGTTTTGCAGAATATTTATTTGTGACACGACTATAAGTCCTTCGAAAAAAAAAATAGAAAATAATTATTTTAATTAGATTTTTTTACTATTCGAAAAATCTCCTTTTAGCTTTATACACTTTTCCAAGCATTTTTTCAACTTTTTAGAAACCATCTAATAAGTATTATTTCAAAATGTCCTCAAAATTGGTATCTATTAATTTGGGCAATCAGCACTTCATTCGACGAGAACCGTTTTCAGCCGAGCCATTTTTTAAAGTTTGGAAACAAAAAAATGTTCCTGGCGGCAGAATACGGAGGATGTTATAATAATTCGAACTTTAAATATATGATTTTGAATATCAAAACCTTTATAGGTGTGCACTCGTGCATTGTCTTGATGGAAGAGGACCTACCTCTTTTTAAAATTAGGACGTTTTTTTCTAGATTTTCTCCTCAACCGGTGCAATAATGACGCATAATACTTTCCGTTATTGTTTTCTATTTTTCTAAGCAACAGGTGTGGATGATTCTGTGTGCATCTCAGAAAACTGGGGTCATCACCTTACACTCGATTTTACCGTCTTTGCTTTCCTCGAAGCCCATTCACCTTTGTAAACTTAGTGTTTATTCTGTTCCATTGCCTGTGGAGTGTAGTAGTGTGCATGTGTCGTCCATAGTTATGCATTGACCCTCAAACGCGTCAGAATTGCGAAGAAAAATCGCCTAATTAGCCTCAGATTCGGCCATACGATTAGGTTTATTTTCCACTGATTGCAAATGTGGCACCAATTTACCGAGCTTTTTTTCATACTCCATTTTGCGATATGCCAATAGCCTCAACTATTTCTCACCGCTTTATTCGTCGCTCACTCAAAACCATATCATGGGTTTTGTCAATCATTCCGGGAGTAGTCACTTCCATTGGAGGTCCCGAACAACGTTTATTTCCCCTCCCTCTTTTGTGGATGTACATGAGCTCTATCCAACTCAACTTTGATCTCTTTCGGGGCGAGCCTTTTCAATATAAGTGCTTAATCATCGCTCGAAATTCATTTCCCCCCATTTTTTTAATAAAGAAAAATTTCATGCTTCGATCAACAATAAAAATGAAAGCATATGACGGAAATAATTGAGATAGCTATCTAGTGAGTCATGATGCTTACTTAAAACAAATTATTTTCTAATCTACGAATCTAATAATCTCTTGTATTTTCTAAGGACTTATTGAACAAACCTCGTATTTTTCAACGTAATTGCTTACAACGGAACATATATGTATAATTGAAATTTGATGCAAATTCATGACTTGAAACTCCAGCACAGTGCAAGCGGATTCCTGTACAATTGAAAAGATATAAAAAAAGGATCATTTTCGTTATGTATTCTTCAAAAATTATTAGGTTATCCAGGTATATCTTGATTAAATTAATGCTTTCGATGCAGTAACTTTTATATCACACATTCTGGTTTTAAAATTCATTTTTAAATTAGCCGTTTTTTTTTTAATTGAAGTGTAAGCAAAATTTTAGTATAAGGCATTATTATTCTATTAGTGTACTTGATCAGAAGCGAAATATTAAAAATACTACTTTCTAATTATTATTAGATTTTAAGAAATAAATTCTTAGAAGTTTTTATGCACAAAGGAAATTACAATAAATTTAAAATACAATACCGTGTCAACATTAAGGCGAAATCTAATTTCTTCAAGTTACAGACAAAAAAGGAAACCAAATCATTGGTAAAAAAATGCTGTTCTTTCTTTTACGTATTCGAGCAATATGCGTCACTGCTTGATGGATCTTCTATAGCTTAAATTTTTTACGCTGCATAAAACTATTTAGTACAATGTTTCTTCAGAAAAATGTTTAAAGTGTCTTGCTATTTTCTTGTTAATTTTTTCTTCACACAATGATTGACACATTCTTTAAACATTAAGATTTCCTTTTATGTATGACTACGCAAAAAGGGTGAAATTCGAAAGCAATTGATTATCTGATGCTGAATGACATCTCTTTAAAAGCTTGTAATGAAATGGTTATTTTGTATAAAAAAAAAGATAAGTTCTATAGAGAGAAATACTAAGAAATTATAACTATCACCAGTCCTTCTATTTTGAATTAAATGAAGTAGGAAGTTCAATGCATGATGGGGGTTTAGAAAGTACTTGATTATGATGAGAGATAGCGTCGCATATGCAAGTTGGTGTTACGATTGGGTGCAATCATCTGTTAAACAGAATTAAAACATTTGACACTGATACATATGTTAGTTTTAATTTTGAAGGCATTTGATGCCAAATAAACATTTCTTTGTTGCTGTGAGTAGGCATTATTTTACATCTAGTTATCACTATCGATGAGAAATGGATTCATCATTATACACTGAAAATCAAGCAGCATCAGGAAATATGGTTTGTTCTGGAAATATCAAAAAAGAGATGGTGATAGTTTCAATGGAAAGAGAGAGAATGGCGACGCCTTTTTGGGTGCGATGAGAGACATGCTGATGAGCTTCTTAGTAAAAAGTAAAAAAAAAAAAGGATACATGGACGATATCGCAGGGGAGATAAGAAATGAGATCTTACACCTTTTGAAACGGTATGAGATTATCGTCACCTTCGTTGGAGAGCATTAAACGAAAGTAAAGTACCATTCTTCGGATGCCTTATTTGCGGCGTATAATAATAGCGACAATAATTCATTTTTAAATGAATTGCTTTGCGCCGCCGCAGCTGATTATCATGTGCATATAATTATTACGGTATTAAGGTATGTTTTTTATATTTTTTTATCATATCTTTTTTCATCTTTTAACTTAGGATAGTATTATCTCTAATTTGAATTTCTGTTAAATTATATTATTTTGCTGATTTACCATTTGATTCTGTTGTATTCTAGTTTCTAATTTTTATTAAAAAAATTTAAATAAATATCTTGTGGTAATAATATATATATAATATTTATTCTCTGTATACATATACTTAATGCATATATTATGCGTAAATGCACCTATCTTTCAAGTAGTTGTTGCACTGTACTATTATGTATTTTCCTTAGTTCTATTACGTATATATGTATGGTGCGAAATTCCTCAGCACTATATACTTCCCAGGCAATCCTGATTTGTCTGCAAGTCTTCCGATAGCAAACAATGGAAGTTTTCAGCGTAGTCATTATGGCGCACAATATTGTCCTTTCCTTATAGGACCGGAAAACTAGGCTTTCTGAAGTCGTTTACCATTGTGAGTTTAATCATTAAAATACGAGTCTTTGTGATGCAATATAGGGCGTCGAGCAATTCATCTCATCCCGCTTTAGTCAATTCGGAAATTTTGTGATTACCCTTAAGCTAACGGTAGTTGGTCTTGAATAGGTCCATGTCGCTTACGTCTAGTGACTTAAGCACTTCTACATTGTTTGTAATCAGTGAAGCTATACTACATTATAAGGTATCTGGAGAATAAAATATTCAATGCTCTTCAGTGACAGGACAGAGTTAATTTAGTTTCATTAAGTAATCCAAACATTTCAATTATGACTTTAATGAATAAGAAACTAAAATAGTTTAACTTTTCCTCATTGGCACACAATGATTTCTATTGAATCCTGAAGGGATTTCTATATAACTTATACATCTGGTAAAACCATTACCTATAGAAAATAACTATCGTGAATGATTAATGTAACATTTCTAAAATAATTTACTGTATACGTGAATGCTTAATCAATCGCCACTTTGACGTTACTCTCAAAACGTGTAAGTTTTTAAAGTACAAAAAGGATGTCAATTTTTAACTATAAATCACACAGGTGTGCAAAGAGAAAATTTTAACCCACAATACGAGACAATTTTGCTCGACAATTAACGCAACATTTAGCAACATTTAGTTTGAATTAAATTTATTAAATAAAGTAAGTTAAAATGAAATGGAAAATGAGTATTTTCTGTCTGTCTTTCTGAGAGTCATTTTGTGACACCCATGCTTCGTTTCTGAGTCCATTAAAAGTTCATTAAGGAAATAGTTCTTTAAGAGAAATTAAACTAGTTTTATTTAAATCACATAATATTCAGAAAGCAACAATTATTATGCATGCAAAGCGGTTACTACAGTCGTTCAATATGTCCTTAGGAAATCCAAGAGGTGGTACCCATAGCATCAAAATGTTTGTTGTTTGTAAGTATTATGAATCACTAAAAAAACTTCCTCACCCAGGAGGGAGGAAATTTCTTGTGAATTCCTTTTATTTATATATAAACTCACAGTATAACATTTTTCACTCTGCTTCATTGAAAATTTTTATTTTTCACTTATCTTTGAAGAGATGAATAGCTACATTTAATAATAATGAAATTTCATGTGTCAGTCAGTACGATAACCTTTCCATCTTGTTCTATCATTTTAGGAAAGTATGATGTATACAGGTTGTTTCAAATCTCATGATGAAATGAAGCATCGTGATGGAAGGCGTCAGTCCCTTATAACTTTGAGTCAGGGTCTATGAGTGTTAAAATTTACAAAGATGAAACTCTTGAGTTTTTTATTCACCTTTTTTGAGGTGCTGACAGTCCTGACTTCATATTTATGGATGATAACGCGCCTCTTACCCATGCGAGTCTGATAGACGATTTGCTTGAAACGGAAATTACCCAACGAAATTACACGCAGCACAACGAAATTACCAAATTATATGACGTCGCTGACTCTCTCACATGAACTAAATCCTATCTAGCATATGTAGGATATGAATAGGAGGCAGTATTTAGTACTTCTGCACCCAACGAACTCTGTTACAGAATTGAAAATATTTCTTCGTTATATTTGGAACTGTTTGAGTCTTCAACTCATCCACAATATCATAGAAAATAAGAGATATCGTTGCGCTGCGTTCCTGGCTATCAAAGGAAACCACACACCTTATTAAACTGCTATATCGCCTTTGTATTTTCTTTGCTTTTCATTAATGCAGGAACTCTTCTAACACACATAGATTTCATTCAAACTGTTTCTTTGGATAATAAAAGTGATTATAATCATTTCTTCACATTGTTTTCTTATTTAGTAACTGTTTTATAATCTTGTATCACGTTTCCAACCCTTTCTGAAATAGATTTCCTTCATCATTAATATAATTAAGAATTACATATAACTTTTGAACACCAATTAAGAATTAAGTTAGTCTTCTGGGCCTAAGACGACCATCATTTATTCTCTATCCCCATTTCTGCAGCTGTTGTTCCTGATGTGTTCATTATTTGCTAATGTCCAGGCCGAGTGGTTAAATGAACTCCAACCCCTAGTTAACTTCTCAAGTGAACTTGGTACTTTATTTGTCGACCTCGGAGGGATGAAGGGCTGTATTGACGCTTAACCAACTACCAAGCCGAAGTCACAGAAAATCGAAGTTGATTCGACAGTACTCGCAGTCAGACACTCTAGCGCCTACACCACCACCGCCACTTTACCCACCTTTGAAGCATGTGTATTTGATATAAGTCTTAAGGTCATAGTCCATAAATTCTTGAGCCCTTGATGTTATAATTTCTGATTCATCTGATAACTCTCCTGAGCAGAGAAAGGAATTTTAATACGTTCTCTTTTCTCAAAGTTCAGTGAGACTTTTAATTTGAATTTTGAAGAATCTCCTCTTCCTCTGCGGGTTTTCACCGAAGAGGTATCCTTGGTCTTTAAAAGTCTCAATTGTGGAAAGACTCTCGGCTTTACCTTATTGGACAAAGGAATTTAGAAATATACTTTTCCTAATTTTCCTTACCTTTTAGTGAATTTTATCAATTCACGTGAATACGATTTTCTTATTTCCTAAATAATTTAAGAGATGTTAGTTAAACCAGGTAAGGACCCATCATCCATTAAATCATAGAGACCAATTTGTCTCTTCCTAACCCCAGGGAAAATTGTTGAGCGTGTTTTGTCTGCAGATTACATTTCTGGATACATCGAAACAGTAGTTTTTATCAACTACATTTTGCGTTCAATGAAAATTTGGCTGTGATGTCGCAGTTTTCCTTTTGGTTTCGCATTTCAAACACAAAAGACCTACGAAACATGTAACTGTTAGTTTTATTGATGTCAAGGGCCTGTTCAACAACATAAAATGGTCTATTCTATTTAAATTGTTTAGAAATTTTCATTTTCCCATCAGTTTTCAAAGATTTATTTATTCTTACTTTATAAATAGAGGTTTAATTTTTTCGAATACTAATTTCACGACAAAGCTTCTAATTACTCAAGACTGTCCATAAGGTTCAGTGCTTACCTCTGCTCTGAAGATCTGATATTTTTATTTCATTTTGAATATTAATTGCGAAATATTTTGTACAAGCTCTTGCGGATGACCTGGTAACTTTGTCTCAGGAAATTCTGGAAGAAATCTAGAACATGATCTCCCATTCGATTAAAATATTTCACTGAGAGCCTTTCGTTTTGAAAAACCATTCTTTTTCAAAACAAATTTTAGTGGGCCCTCTGAGTGGAAGATTTACACCGACGGATCAATGATCCGAAACTAGATTTGTTGTGTATGCTTTCCACTGGAGTGTCTTAAATAGGTTCTACATGTTTAAACTGAACTCTTATCATTCAGCTTTCCAGAATGAGCTTTTAGCAAACGGCTTTGCTGTTTTGTGGGTCGTTTCTTATAACTTCTAAGTTACAATTTATACCGATACTTTATCATAAAATTGCTACTGCAGAAAGCCAGAAATAAATCAGCCTTTATTAATATCATTAAATTAGCAATTTAATCTGATTTTTACAAATTATACTGGAATCGGACCCAAGACGGAGACTACTAAAACGAAACTCCAGGTTCATTTGCAAAACTCTTTGTCACTGACGGCGAAGGAATGAATGCCCCTGCCCCTCGATCTCACATAATTGTGACTTTAAAAGTAACATTTTTTCTGACTGCGAGTTCTAGTGGTTAACTATTAATACCAGTATTAAGACCCATTCATACATTCCAAGACCAAATTAATTTTTTTTATTCCAATTTAAATTTTATTACTCGTCTCTTAACTGGTCACGATCCCTTCGTTTGGTATTTAAATAATTTCAATTTGGAAAATACAAATTTATGTTCCTGTTGCTCTATTGGAGATGATAGCCTCTACATTTTCTCTTGCCCTTTTACCAAAAATTTTTTGTTTAAATTTTCCTATTGTTGAAGTAAAACCTATTTGGCTGAAGTCCGCGTATGAAAATCCTAGTTTGAATTTCAAGCTTAAATCCAGCATTATCTCGGCTCATAAAATTACACAACAAATTTAATAATTGTTTCAATTTTTGATTACATTCCTGAATATTTCAATATTTCTTATTGTGTACTTATGATTGTACGCCTTGTATATATGTATAGATATATTTGTGTGAATCTTCATTTTTTGCTCACGAGTTTGTGGACGCTTTTTGTATTGTGCCAATTAGCCACGATTATACGTCTTATCTCCATAAAAAATTACTCTTAATTTTTTTATTCCTTTCACATACATTTCCTGCCCAGTAAACACATTGTAAGCTTTTATTTACCTTTGAATTCCATATTTATACAATATCTTATTATTTGTTCTAACATGACCTGTTATATCTTCCTCTTTATTGTTAAAAGTTTTTTTGCCCATAAATGTTGAGTGCGGATATTACTGTCTCCCGGGAAGATGATTCGCAGCCCTAAATGCTTTTGGGTAATCTTGGTCCCCTTGGATTTTCAGCCAATAGCCCTCGTGTTGCTTCTGTTGTAACTTTTTTTATTTATATCACGCATATACGCACAAGCTAAACTTAAGCTTCTTTAACTTAACTTTAAACTTTACTTAAGGTTTTTCTTATTTTCACCTTTTTTGCTAAACTACTTTTTTTTCTTTTTCATTAAACACAATATAGCTTCTTATTATTACTTTAGAACTCATAAATCATGTCACTTTTTTTCTTCATTACGATAGCTTACTTTCATTCCTTACGGTAGCTTACTTAGATAAATACTTTCACTTAACTTACTGTAGCTTACTTAGCTATATACTTTTCCTTACAATTCATATGAGATCAGACACACTTTTTAATAACAATAACAACTTAATTTATTCATTCAACACAATTCTCGTCGCGTTACCTTGATGATCAGTGCAATTTAGTGTTCAATTACCCCGCGATTCACAACTTTCGCGAGTATCATCCCGCTTACGTCCTCTCCGCTCTGAGAATTAGTCTGCTCTGCTCTGAAGGAATCGTATGACATCCCATACTCACCCCTTTTCAAAAAGCGTCCTCTACAAGCGGGCTTTTAAGTACGGGTGATAACCCTTTACAGTGCGACGATAATAAACAATCAGTCACCAATCTGAAGGTTTTAAAGTAAATAGTCTCAGTTTTCTTTTTTCTGCGATCCTGTTTTTACCAGAAAAATTCAGGTCAGAGGTAATCTTAATATTTGGAGTATTATAATTACACTTAAATTTAGCCTTACCTATGCTAATTGAAATTGGAAATTTTATTATATCACTACCTTTAATTTGATAAAAAAAACACCTTCAGTTCCTTTTTTGATGAAATTAAGCATAGGAATATTGAAGACACGAGATTGAAGAGGCGTGTATTTAATTTAGAGTTTCAACTCAAAGTGACGAATTCGTTGACAAATATAAGTAAATCTGTGAGTGATAGGGCTCATATAATTTCTTATAAACAAAAATATATATCTTAACTTTTAAAATGACTTTTCAACTTTTAAATTCGAATAAAATTACATAAATTTATGGGCATGACTTCACGAAGCACTTTCCGTATCTCAAAAGACCAAATTTAAGGAAGATTTTTTCATCAAAAATTTACAAGTTGCATATTCATTTTTTGTGTATTTTTTTAGTGCTATTACTTTTCAAATGAGTGATTTTGTCAAAAAAGTTGTTCAAAAAATGTGCAGGTAAACTTTTTCAAATATCAAATTAAAAAAAATTCTAATCATATAAAAAGTTTTTAAGAAGTTTTCTTGTTAAAAATAATAACAATTTTAAAAATTCACAAAAAAGAAATTGGTGATTATAAGACTAGTCAATTTTCAAAAAATGTTTGTTAAATTTAGTCATTTTTAACTTCAAGGAGCTAAGGAAAATTCTTTATGAAGAGATCCCCTTAAAATCGAAGTCACTACTTTACACTCCCACATACATGATAAGAATAACATGCAATTCATAATGTTACAAACTTTACAATAATAATAAAGTAGTTAAGACAGAAAATAATTAAAAACATTTAGAATCAATTTTTTGATTAACATCTAGATTTACTTTTGATAAATACGAGTTTCAAAAGATATTTTATTCGAAATATATCTTGATCATTTTTTCATTAATCACACACACACATAATTTCCTTGAGCGAAATAAATGAATGTGACAGCCTTTTAAATGTAATATCTCTATATAAAGGAAAGACGATTAACCTACTTTTCTTTTAATGAAAATCAGGAGCTGTGTATCCCTCAGAATTTTTATTTATTCCTTTCATTCGTTACCGCTGCAGTTAATTTCGGTTCATTGTATGTCTTTCGAGTTTGCAAAAGTTATTTTTCACCTCTTTAAAAATAGTATGGCGGCATTCTTTATTATTAACAAACCTCTCTATAGTCTTGTCTGACTCTTGAATTAAAGTAAGATCTGGGAGTAAACTTTGATACATTTATACGAAAGTGAATGAAGCTATAGTCATTATTTATTACATCGTTTAAGCAGATCGATTCTTAGTAAGGTGTAGTTGGAAAAATAAACGTACTTTTTTTTAAAAAACCTTGGATGAGAAAATTATACGAAAGCTTGAACGTTATGCATGATATATTAGAATTTTTAAAATTAATTTCTTTGAAATATTTTGAAACTTTTTTTTTGTATAACAATCTCTACCTATAGAAAAGGCAAATATCTGTTGACACGAGACTATTGTACTGACACAATAGCTTATTTTTATTTTTACAGTTACCATCATTTGATATCAATTTATAATCTGGGACTAGGGTATCCTAGTTATGGTCATGGAATCGTGGCAGGCGGTTTTCGTCGAGTCGTGGGTTCGAGTCTTGATATCATTAAAAATCCTCCATATAGCCGAGAATGATGCAAGTTACATATGCCAAGTCTCAAAGTCCTTTCAAAGCATGGTATGTAAGTTTGAAGGGGGAAGTGTCAGCTCAGGTGTCGTCCTCATCACTTGACCAACGTCCAAAATTGCGAGGTCTGTCGCCATTAGCCCCCGTGTTGCTTCTCAGTGCGATGTCAATAAACAATCAAATCAATTAAATCCCTCCAACAATCAAACTTGGATGATTCAGTCCGAATTCTGGTATATTTTCTTTAATTGTCAAATATAATGACATAACTGGTCTATGATAAATTTGAGTTGTTAATTGCATAAGTGACATTTTATACATATTTTTAATAACCCCTGAGAAATATTACTCTATAAGTTTATTTTTAAGCAAAAGAAACAAACCAAATCATTCGGTTATTGGAAGACAAAATTAACGATTTATGAAATTATTCTGTCAAATACACTAATATTTGTATAATTTTATTTCAACGGGAAAGAATGTTAAATTAATCTCATGTATGTTTACTTTCTTATGACAACAGTTTGGCTCAAATATCAGTCATGGCAATTAATTTCCAATTTCTGGCTCAGCACCGGGTGCTTGCTATAATATATTTTTACAATTTGTCAAAGTTAGATGTCAGTGACATTTTCCTGTTCCTATAACTCAGAATTCTGATTCAGAGTTAAGGATATGGTTTCTTTCCAAATACCGAAAAGACAATGAGAAACGAACTTGGACAGTATTCCACGAAAATATTGTTTTTTGTGTATTTAGAACATTTTAGAACGATCTAAGCTGTCTGTCTCAATAAAACAGTATTGTAAAATAGATATCCTTTCTCTTTTAACTTTGGAAGCTTTGAGAATAATTTTTTATTTTTGAAAATAAAAAGAAGCTTAGAATTAATCAACGTTTCACAAATACACTATATAGAATTTCTTACAATAAGGCTTTTATTATTTATAATTGGCTTAGAGGCTTACAATATTGCCACCAGTTTAAATTCACGTAATTGCATTTTACAGAAATAGCATTATTTTTTAAGATAAGAAATGGATAACTATATTATCTTCTCAGTTCAGTGCGTTATCTAATCTTAAAGTATATCATTTAACAAAATGTTATAAATCTTTGTGGAACGTATTTAAATTATTTTTAATATTCGCTATGAAATCTTGGTTTGAAATTGAAACAATAACATTTTTGAAAAGTCTTCAAAACATTAATTAAAAGGATAAAACAACTAATCACGAGCTAAAAATTTAGTTTAAATTGAATTTGTTTAAATTATTTTTTCTAAAATCTTTTAAATATTATGTCCTATTTACTATAAATTTACGAGTGTATGAACAAAATAGAATTATTATACTTTTTCACATAAATCTCTTTTGTATAAAACAATATATATCTTTAGATAAGCATATCTCTCTCTAGCGTTTAATATACGAGGTAAAATTACTGTGTATGTATGAGAAAAAAATTTTAATGAGTATTTTTTTTTTATTTTTGATTGTATTTTAGGTATAATATGAACTGAATTTCTTAAAAAAAGGGCATCACTGTATAAAACTATCTTTACTTCCATCAGAGAAGAAATCTTTTAGAAGCCTTTATTTATCTTGCTTTGTATTGCTAACCAGTTTATTAAAATTTTATCTTCAAGTATGTTATTTACTACTGTTGGTATTTTATAAGTTCTTCAAATATAAACAAAATATTACATCTGTATTTAAAAAAAAATTGCTTTAATTAAAATAGTCTGTGTCTCGAATATATTCACCGGAAGAAATTTTTTGATACAAGAATTTAGAGTAGTGTGTGTTTCAACCTATACCTTTTAGATTAATTGAATAATAGTATACTCTGAAAAATATGCAAATGCACTGTTACCATTTTAAAATTGTTTTGAGAATAATGCAGAAGGGTAAAAAGATCAATGTTTCTATTGAAATTTGCGTCTCGTCAGATGCTGAGCGACGGCTGTTGGCAACGAATTAAGTACTTATGAACCACTGTCGAGTGACAATAATATTGAGCTAATACCTCCTTGTCTTAAAATTTTTAACCACATTTGGAGTTAATTCCATTTACATTATCAGCTGCTCAACTTTCATCTCGAAAGTTCTTGGTGAACTTCAACTAGTCTGGAATATCGCTTTTTATGCGGCTTGTGACCACGAGCATCTAAGTGTTATTTGTTTTAATTGATACAAATACAGTGCATAATAACACTAACAACATCATCCAGTAACAATTCTAATATTTATTCTTTTTCTGTTCATGTAATTTTTTAAATTGAATCTATAGCGTGCATGAGTGAATCTCTCTCTCTCTGTATGTATATATATATATATTCATATTCCCTCATAGCGGATCATATTCACTCATAGGATACACAATTCTAATATGTGATCTGAATGAATCTGCAATTAATTATATTCCAAATGGGAAAGTTTCGCTGCCTTCCATTTTAGTCACGAACGCAAAAGACACATAAGGCGTTCGCAATTTTCATGATGTAACTGTTATCGCTCTTCTGCTTTCACTGAGGAAGCGAATGGATACACGTCCACATCTATCTCGATGTCTCATCTTTCTCTCTAACTGAACACGAAGCAAATAGATTGTACTCAGAGAATACTTGTTTCTTAGTCATGACTGTTTCAAAACAAAGTATCGTCCTTTTTCCTCGTCTATTACATACATATATCGAAATGTTCCCGAAGCGAGTTTGTTTATTGTTTGACAATGCCCGTCCCCGATAGCCAATGCCCCAAATCAACTCTTGAACTGGTTCGGTAGGAACATCAACAACAACGCTTTCCACAGCTTTGGCCTGGTACTACCAGATTTTCACCTTATCATCTATTAACGTTGTATACGGGCAGTAAAAGGTTTTCGACCGCCGACAAGATCCAACTGTGCCATTTTAGAATACAATAGACCAAACAGGCGACGGGAGATCATATACCGGGATCATAATCACGTCATATACCGGATGCTTCAGAAGCTCGTAGCATAAGTAAAACGTTAACAAAGAAGATCAATTGGTCAAAATGATATACAATTTATACTTTTATATTTGGAATAGTGGGAGATTATGAATGAACTGAAAAATAGTTCAAAATTTCGACAATAGAGGGTGCTTGTGTAAATAATTTCATAGAAAGAACGTATGCATATTGCTCACACATCACACGTTATTGGTTAAGCTGCACTATACGAATTCGGAATCTACGACAATTACTCTACGGAAGTGGTATGTAGTGAGGAAAACATTGAGCATTCTGCAGCTGTAAATCAGATACCGCGGTAGCATAATTGTCATGAACTCGGACTCGCGGCCGGCTTCGTATTCATTGAGTCGTCCTGAAGCCGCTAAAAACTCACAGTGTAGTGGGGCTGATGAACATTCAATCTGGTCTAGGCATGGAAATTGGAAAGTCGGATGCCGGTCCAGGTGTTGTCCTCGTTATCTAGCTGAGGTTTAAAATGACGAGTTCAATAGCCCTCATGTTTCTTCTCAGCGCGATGTTCATAATCAGTCATAATCACGTAGCTGTAAATCAAGTTGAATAAAATATCACATTTCCCAGTTATTACATTTCTTGTGGATCCTCCGCAGAAGTCGCAGTAGAGACCTCTGCTGCCAAGTTCGTGTAACATAAAATCCTCCACTATCATGAATGCAAATGTTGCATATACATGCAATGTATAAATTGCCTGTATTTCCGATCCACACACTGTTGTTTATCGCGTTTTACTTTCGTAAAGAACATTTAGAAATATCCGATACGAATTAATGCCCTTTCATTAGATCACGAGCAACGAACTGATGCTTCCTAGAAATTAAAGGGTTTGTAAAGGTCTGAAAGATTATCTGATGACAATAATAGTTGTTGTGGTGACACCCTTGAAAAAAGGTACACTTATAAGGTACAGTTTAACCCACGACAGCCCATTAGATCTTGCAGTATTTACTATAATTTTCAACTCAACGAGCCTTTCGGTCAATTTGTCTATGATTGAGCTTGATGAGTACTTACGATCTCTAAATGAAGTAGAGCCCGGTGATCTCTATTTTTAAAGATTTTCTCTTGTTTTTGCGGTCGTTTCTTTTCTTATTTTATGTTTCCCAGTTCATTTTCTTCTTTTTTTTTCGTGTATAATTGTCTTCTATTCTTTGTTCTTTGAAGGGCAAAAATCTGTTTAAATGTACAATAAAAACATTTATCCTGCCGAATTTCAACAATTTTTATCATAAATAAAAATTTATCCATCAATCTTCATACCAAATTCTTTGAAGTGGAAAAAGATGTTTTTTTTTTTAAAAAAAGTAAAGAAGGATAAACTGCATTTTCCCTCTCTATTTTGTAACCTTCATCATTTTCTTTTAAATGCTGGGTACTTTTGTAAGGCTACCTCCATGGTGTGATTCCCCACCGTTTGGTAATCATCATTCTTCACGGTACAAATGAAATTTCCAACAGAGAACCATTATTCACTGAGGATCATTATTCAGTTGGAATATAAACCGCGAAAAAATGTGAGAGGAAAAAAGAAAAAGGTTTCTGTACTTATTTTCATCCAATTGAAAGCTTATACATTGCCAAACAAAAAATTAGAACTTGAAATCAATTTTAATATCTTTATTTAAAATAAATTTTAATACGTGTTTTATTTCTTAGAAGAACTGGAAATAATTCTAAGAACAAAATGAAGTGAAAAGAAAATTCAAAGGTAAATTAAATAACATTTATGTTTAAGAGATTCATTGTACATATTATGTTATGGGAGAAAAAGTACGGTACTTAAATTTCTAAAACACAAGAAAATTATTAGATGTAATATACTATACCTATCGTTTAAAATATTTACGATAAATACTAGATTTGCTTAAAACAATTCAAAGAGGTCTTTAATTTATACTTGTCAATTTCTTAGTTTTAACTTATTGCTTACTTTTTAAAAGCGATAAATGTTATTAAAATAAATTATTATTTTCATTTAGTCCAGAAAAATTCATAATTAATTATTTAATTTCTATTGATTCAAAGATAGAAAAGCGATGTGTGGCAAATAAATAACAAGACTGACGTGGCTACAGAAGAAGTATGTATATGCCAAACACCAGTAACCGAAGGCTATTGAGCGTGAAGCCTTCTTTTTCGAATGCAATGCCACTTGCTTCTATAAACAAATCCGTATAAACGTAGCCTTCATTCGGACTAGAATTTTTTTTTGTTTCGCTGGAAAAATGATAAGTATATCAGCAGAGCAATTAATTATTGTGAAATTCCACATGAAACGTGGAAGAACAACTATTGAAATTTATAATTTATTGGAACAAGTGTATGACAATGAATGTTCATCGCTTGCCCGTGTTTTTGAGTTGCTTAAACGTTCTCAAGACAACCGAAAAGATTCACTTTTTTTTTTTTGAAAATGATTCACTTTCCGAGTCACCCACATAAAATTGACGAAGAAAACTTCAGAATTATCCAATTGTAGATTACATCTATTGTATTTTTCAATATTTAAACTGTACAGGGTGTTTAGAACTTATGCGCAAAAATTCATGAGGTGACAAGAAAAAACATATAAATAAGTAATTTTAACTTACAATCTACGAGCCTTTCAGGAGGCAGCGCGATGTCTTGCCTCCTGAAATTCACGACAGAAATAACGATTCACGCTTTATGCTTTCTATTACAGCGCCGTTTAGCGGTTCACCGCTTGCTCTCCGCCTCTGCATTGTAAATTAAAAATTGCTAGTTAGGAGGTTTTCTGTCACCCCTTGAATTTTTGTGCATAAGTTTTGAAACACCCTGTATGTATATGACATTGATCTATTAGCAGTTTTTCTCTTCACTAGCCTCGAAGACATTGTGTAATTTGAGCTGCACAATTACAACTCCTTGCGAAACAAGATGAAACATGATTATACAAATTAGAGAAAGATAAGAAGTGTAGTGAATTGAACTAGAGATAGTAATGTATATACGGAATCGAGCAGAAAGAAAACGGAAGGAAGATACTGGATAACGACAAGCTGACAGATAACTGTAAGTTTTTGAATGATTCATAGTTATTTATCGTTTGGATTGCAGCAACTCCTAGCTAGAGTAGGTATCCGACTACGTTCGGAACCGTGATTTTGAAAAAAAAGTCTAAATCAATAATTTTTTTTTTGATATTTAGTATCATCTGAATAAGAATGTACATAAAAAACATTTCAAAAGTTTTATTACAATGAAAAAAATTTTAAATGCACAATTTTTTAGCATAAAATAAAAAAAAAATATAGCATATTTTCAAAATATTCTCCTTTCATAAGAATCTTTCTATAATATTCTTATTCAGCATATTTATTGATACGTTACCTGTTCAGAGCCTGAACTAGAATTCTTTAATAATTCTCATTATTTGCAGAGTTATTTATGAGTCGAAGTAACAACACGCGTTTTTATAAAATAATTCCTCCACTTTTATGCATTACAATGTGAATAAATCCACTTATACGCCATACATTACAAAAATCCTAGTTCAGGACCTTAAGAATAATATGAAAAACATTTCTATTAAATTCTATCAATATGTAGAAAAAAAAACATTCGAGTTATTACCTTTCAAAAATTGTAAACATACTGAAAATTATATTCTTCAGAAAATGGATTTAAATTTAAAACTTGTTCAGGAAACGAAGGAAACGTCTGATATTAAAATACTTATAACTTGATTTCTATGAACCACAGTTACAAATGGAAGGTGGATTTAGAAAAAGAAGAGTTCAAATATTTTAATGGATAAATAAAAAAAAATCGGTATTTTCTCTGAAATTCGAGTTTTTAACTTAGTCGGATACCTTAAAAGTGGAATATGTTATAAACAAGAAAAGTGTGAATCAAAATGAATTATTCGGTAAATTAAATTATTTGAACATAAACTAGGATTCACTAAGTTATGAAGGATTCGAGAGAGGGTGCGATCTTGCTTATACTTTGATGGGTAATAAAGTGTATTATCCTTCTTTTACGTATCTTCAATTGGAATTTAAAATTTATTGACTACTTAATTAGACTTTAAGATGCTGTAATATTTAACAATGAAGGAAATGCGTCACAACTATAGAACTGAAAATATTTCCTTAGCAAAAAGACATTATTTTGAAACATTTAATAATTTCAGCTACCTTTTGGAGTGTTCTTCGTCCACTCAATGAGCAGGTTAAGTCATATTTTAGCGGATGTATCAGCTTAATCATTGCCGTATGCTTTCAGGTAAAGAGTATCAAATGCCTTCCGGCAGAAATGATATATTACAACATAAACCATTGTATTTGGATACGAAAGACTTGATGCACTTTACCTCAAGTGAAATTGGAAAAGGAAGTGTGTAACACAACGTTAAGTCATAAGTTAATTTATTAGCTTGCAAAGAGTTATTTATATTCTTTGTAACTCATATCAATTATAAAAGAGTTACTGTCTATTTGTAACTGTTGATTACTGTTAACGAGATTTTGTTACATTAAATAAGCGATTGGTATATATATATATATACAGTAAATTACTACCGTTACAATTGTATTTTTTGGTAAAAATGTTTGAGTAAGCTGAAATTAATCAAATAAAATAGTAGCAGTATGAGTGCAGAATGGTTTTCATGCTTCATATGCAATAAAATATTCTCTCTCTGATCAGTCTAAGAATAAATCTATAAATTATATATTTTTCTTTAGACTGAATCAAAAACAAAAATCCAAAGTATAGGTCAAGCAAGTTATATTGTAAATAAAATTTGCGGTATTTTACTTAAAATGTTAAATATTTAGAAATGGTAACACATTTAAAAGTTCTATGTACTGAAACAGAAATTGAGAAAAAAGAAAAAAATTAGGCTGGAGAACGTAAATGATATTTGTTTATCAGAAATGTGTATAGTAAATAAGTTGATTGAAGATTTATATTTAAAAACCTATTAAATGAGAAGCTTTCAAATTGCATCTTTTTCTAATACAGAAATCAGCTGATTTAAACTTATCACTTTAATATACTTTTTATTAAAAGTTGTAATTTATTTACTATACACAATCAAAGAAATGAAGTTACTCGTCTAATAAATGTTATTTCTTAAAACTGCAGTCCCACACACAAAAAATGTGACAGCTGCATCTGTGAAATGGTTTAGTTAAGAATAATATGATTTAATAGGAATGACAATATCATAATTTTACAAAGAATCAATTAATAAAAAAAAGAAGAGACTATTATATATTTTTCAAAAGAATATTTCTTACCTTTTGCTTCTTATCATTCGAAAATTTATATTTGCTTTGTTAAAGAATGAGCTTGCATATCTCTACAACCCAGCCTTAACAAGTGGTAAAATTTTGAATACTTTGATATCGAATAATCCAATCTCGAAATTATACTGTTACTGGAAATCGAAGCTCGATCGTTGTTATATGAACACCATTAGTCCTACGAGCCGCTCAATTCAGCATCCATTTTATATATATATATATATATATATATATATATATATATATATATATATATATATATATATATATATATATATATATATATATATATATATATATGTGATCTAAATTGATCTCCCAAAAGACATTATTTAACCATCTCAAGAAATAAATTTTGTGACGTGTATTTATACCATATAATCATATAATTAGACGTATGGTGCATTTATTTACCGATCTGTTATTTCTGTAAGGCACCATTTCTTTATAATATTTAAAATTTTCTTATTCTAAAGTTAAAGATTATATTTTTAGTTCCAGACAATTTTTTCCTCTTAAAAATGACCAAAATATAAGCTCGCCTGGTTATAAATATCTATCTAACTGTGCATACTTTAATATTAGAAAAATTTAAGATGTTTGGGACTTTTAAATTTAGAGATTCATAGATCATAATGAGAAAGATTATTGAGGTTAATCTGTATACTTCAAAAATCATTTGATATAAAATTAAAGAAAAAATCACATAAGTCTGAGGAGAGAAATGTTGTATATATATCACAAAAAGTTATTTGTTAAAATAATTCTTGTGGCAGGATGATGTTTCTCTTAAACTCACGGAAAGAATAATACTAATGCGAAAATGTTTTAATATCAAGTATTTCAAAACCAGAATATTATTAGCCGCTGATACAGCTAGTCAAGTCAAATAAAATACAAACTACTTTAACATAAAATATGTATTAGAAACTTAAAAATAGCTTCAGAATACACTTTTACTGTCTCATTTCATTTTGAATTTTAAATCTGTGTATTTAGCTGTGCCGTTTTTGAATGTGTCTGAGAGTAACCTAAAGTAAGTTAAAGTTTAATGAGTTTTCACAAGTTTCTGGTATATTATAATTTTTTCTCTGCCCCTTGAGGGGAAATATTAAGTAACTGTCAATAAAATTTGCTTAAATAATAGTGTAAGATAAACTTAGTTAAACGATAACTAATTTTAATGGAATCCAGCTATTTTTAAGTAATTGGGAAAATGATATGAAGAGCAATACTTCACACAGTAAAGCTTTAATTGACACTAGAATATAACTTTCCCGAATGAAAATAATTCTTTCATTAAATGATGAAAAAATACTTAACTGAGCTTGAATTCTTTTTTTTTTATCGCTGTATATTGCATGATATAAAGATATTGAACAGCTTACGAATAACATGTATTATTGTCCCAATCGTATCACAGTCTCGAAAAGTCTTTTTTCTTGATTCAAAATTGATTTGAAATTCTAATTTAAAATTGCCTTATAATGATAATTAAATTATGTTAATTACGCCATTACGTCAGTAAATGAGTAATGTTAATTAATTTAAATGCCGCATTTCTAAATTCGTGTTTAACTACGTGTCCCCATTTCAAAAATGTCATCAAATCTCTTCTCTCCTTCAGATTTTAATTCACGTCTTCTAACTTTCTCATTAACGTACTTAATTGTGAATATTACCCGAACTCAAACGTAACAGAACATTTCATTTTCATACTAAATCATAGAATGTAACGAGACTCTTGAATAAGTAATCCACCTTATTATTGGTTGAATAGGCTTAACTCAAATTATTCGAAATAATCCTACGTTTGCAAATTAAGAGCTCTGATCAACAATGCTTGAATTTGGGTTCGAAATGCAGAATTCAACCCATAAGAGAAAATCGAAGTTTACATCAAAATAGCTGATAATTTCATTGAAAATAAAGACATAGCATAATGGTCGAAATTACAAAACTAATCAGTTCTGAATTAATTCATTTATTTGAAAACGGACTTTTAAATTGCGTTTAATAGTAATCAAAATACCATCAAACTCTTGTATTTATGAAACATTAAAATAAAGGAATGTACTTAAATAATTTAAATAAATATTACTTCTTTCATTACTTTCTTGGGATTATTTAATACTTTTTTAAAAAAGTTTATGTGCCTGATGGTGATTAGAATTTCATTAAAAATTTATATATATTGCACTTATCCAAGGAACAAGTGTTGAAAATTAGTTTGTAAAAAAGTTTTTTGAATTGTTATATTATACGGAATATTTTGATTTTTTCAGTGAAATGGGATCTCATCATCAATTAAATAATTGCAGCAGTAAACGGTATTTAATTGCTATTAAAGATTTATGACCAGAGTACCAATTTATTTTTTCATTTTAGTAGAAGGAGTTTATATAATCAAACAATTAATAACCACAATCTCTAAATTCATATTTTCTATGGGAATGTACATTTTAAATAATTACTTTAAATTTCAATGGATTTTTTTAAGTTCAGTTGTATTGTTATTTAGAAAAAAAATTACTTTTATTCCAAGTAAAATACCGCAGAACAATAACAATATAAACCTTTGAAATGTATAATATTTACATTTTTTCTTTAGTGATATAATTGTAATTATTATAAATGAAAATCAAATTAAAATATTTAGGAAAAATTAAATTAAATTTAAACAAAACAGAAAAGTGTTTTATTATTATATTGCTAAAATATCAGCCTCAAAAGCATTTCGTAAAAATGTATTATTTTATACAATTATATTTGGTAGCTGAATGAGGTAAATAAAATATTTGATAATTTTTCTCCCAGCTGTGTTTTTTGGATTTTATAACATAAATTCTTAACAAACTGAAGTTCTATGTGGCTTTGATGGCCAAAATTTTTCCAGTAATAAAATAAACTCCAAAAGAAAAAAAAAATGAAAAGTACTATTTTAAAATGTTTTCATGCATACATTGCCTAAAAACGATTCATTGTTTTAATTTAATTATAATTTCTTTTATTATTAATTACAAGGGCATAATTATAGAAATCTGTTAATAATAAAACTCGTAGAAGAAGCTGTACTGACAAAATGCTCATTCATTTTTAATTTCAATACACTAATAAATGCAAAGGAGTAAAAATGTAACCCGAAATTGATATTAGTATTACGGTTCAATGTTTTATATATCATGCAAGCATTTATAAACCATAAAATATGCATTGAAATGTAATCCTTTAAAATTGCAGTAGTTATATTAAACAAATATTTCAAACAGTAATCTGGAGAAATTGTAAAAGCGTTTACAAATTTTGTTAAAATTTCCTACAAGTAATAATCTATTTGAAAAAGGCGATAAACATTTCTCAGCTTTAATTCAAAACCCTTTGGAGAATTTCAATCTCATTCGTAGAATCGTATTAATCAAACACATTCGTGTTTGAAGGCAGATAATCCTTTTAAGAGCATGTTTACTTTTAGCTGCTCTTTACTCAAAGTCAACTACCTGCGGTGGTAAACTTTGAACAAATTACATTAGAGCAAAGATTTGCACAACGAGACACTTTGCGGCTTGATGAAAAAATTTCTGAATGATACGTCTAATTTACTTAATGGAGAATACGTTAAAATCACCTCTCTTAAATAAACGAAAGGGCTGTTTCGTTAAGCTTTTATACTCTGTGCTGGAGTAGTTGCGTTAAACCTCGAAAGTGCTTTCCGTTCTTGATGACTTCCGACGTTTATAAGAAAGCCTTTTTAAATTCTATTATGTTTTGGAAAAAATGAAATTTCAGAGGTGTCTTAGAGAGATAATAGCGTTAGTAATTTTATTCATGAAGAAGATTAAAGTCTTATCTGGAAATTTATTCGTACTTAAGTTAATATATCAGGTATTGTAATGAGATTAAAGGAAATTTGAAATTTTAATAGAAATTATGTCATTTCTTAGCATGATATCTGAACTATAAATTACACATATATACAATTATTTTGGAATTTACTTGAATTGTTTTACATCCTACCATTTATAAATTAAATGACTGTAATTCTGTAATGTAGTAATTGAATTAAAATGTCTAGTTCCGCTATTATCTATTTTATACTATCCGAAGGTAAACCAAATGTAATTAACGAAAAAAAAAATGTAGCCAACATCGATGAAGTTTGAGAGATATCGATAAGTTTCCTGTTAAAGACTCTTGTATTGATGCTTCACCTAAATGTCCAAAGAAAAGGAGAATGATTGTTTTCGAAAGTTGAGATGAAGTGTATACGATTAATTTTATTTTTCTCATTTAAGTTATAATTGCTATGAAGGTTATTTATGTTTTAATTATATTTGTGTAGAATATTTTATACAGATTTGTTTATGATAATAGCTGTTGCATTTTTTTTTATTAGGGATAATAATATTTTGCGTTTTTGTGTTTAATGTTAATTTAAATCATGAATAGTTAATCTGTGTTTGTTTTTCATTTTCAATTCTAAATTGAAAAATAATTGATAATTAAAGTTTCTCTAAAATTTATGAATTAATTCCTTGTTTACATGAAATACTTATATAATTTCACTCAGTTTTAGATTTGCACGATTTGTGGAGAATGTATCTGCTGGGTATATCAAGGGATTTGTGTATATTATATCAAGGATGTATAGATGTTTTTCTGTAATTTTAATTAGAATAGTATAAGACATTAATGTAATGCTCATCGCAGGAATTGTAACAATATTTCATGTTAACAAATTCAGAAGCGACGAAGATCACGTAGTGATTAATTGTTGATTTATTCACCCAAGGGACCAAACTCCTCCCACAAATGATTAGAGATTAATTGTAAGAATAATTCTGAATTTATTAATCAAAAGGATGGGATAAACGTTATTTTGTTGCGGCTTATCTTAAGATGAGTAAAATTTCACCCGCGAATGGCTTAAACTTCTATAGCTGAAAATTGGCATCCTTTGAAATTGATTGAATATTAATTCCATCATTTCTTTTAAACGATGACAATTTTTAATCAATGTTGCCTTTTTTTTCCAGTTCATTTGAGGCAGAAAGTGGTCTTACTAGTTAAATATCATTCATTGCAACTAAATTTACCTTTTCTTTTAATAAAATGTTTTTCCTTCATATGAAACAATACACAGTTTGGGTTTGTATATCTATGCATCTTACTTTTTCATTTTTTTCTTTTCATACATTGTAAGTCTAAATTAACAGGTTTAAGTATCAACAAATAATAAGCACTTTAATTTTTGGAGTGTTGATATATAGTGGATTGAACAGTTGATCAGTGGATTGATCAGACCCACATGCTTTGATGACCCAGACATGATTTGAATATCCTGCCTTCTTATACGAAATCAGAAATGTTACAATTGTGCATTATGATGGGAGGTAGATCAATATCCAACTAATTAAACCGGATTCGCCATTTTTCAAAGATCTGAAATTACGTAGAGAACGATCCAATGCTTTGCTACAATGCGAAGTTAACAATTGTACCTGGGATTTAATTAGCTTGATACAATTTTAGATTTAATTGGGTTCGTGTATTTTTGACACGAAAGGATCACCCTATAGTGGGGGTGATGCACTTAAAATCTGTCGAGACTCAATGTCCTCCCATTGGCATAGTGTGGGAGTTAGATGAAAGATTGCCAACTCAGGTGTCATCCTCGTCACTTGACCGATGTTCGAAATTACGAGGTTCATCACCAATAGCCCTTATGTTGCTTCTAGTGCGACGTTAATAAAACAAATCAGAAACCAATCCCAGATTTGACAAATTTCTGATTCAGTGTTCGTTAACGTCGCACTTAGAAGCAACAAGAGGGTATGGACGACGGACCTCGTCATTTTTTCCCTTGGTCAAGTGACGAGATAGACACCTAAGTTGGCACCTACCTCTACAAACTTCCACACTATGTCAAGGGATGAAAAGATATAACGTACATTAGCCCATTTACGCGGTGGGTCTTCACAATGTCATTTAAATTGGAAACTATGACCCGACTGAAACAACTCCGGAAGTGAGCCTGCAATCATGACCACTAGTGTACCGATGCCACTGATACAACCTCTGATGAGAATGAGTAAATACACATGTCTATAAAAATTAAGAAACTTCTTAATTTAACCACTATAAGGGGTTTCTAGGAGTAAATATTAGTATATAACCAGTTTAATTTGCTTAGATGTAAAATAAAATAAAAATCATATGAAAAGTGCATAACATTGTGCAGAGTTTTTTAATTGTATGGGAAAAGTTATTTTTTCCATAGAATTATTTATTTGCTACATTATCTGGCATTTATTTTCATTTGGTCAAATATACTTAATTTGATTGCTCAAAATTATACTTACAAAATAACATAAGACATAAAAAAAATAATAATTATATTATTCCACAACACAATAAACTGAAATAATAAAAGAGGGGAGTCCGTGAATATTTTATAATTTATTACAATTGAATGACAGTTCTTTTTCTGTCTAAACGTTCGCGCTTATGTAATTGTATTCAGCCTACGTTCTGTTTTGACATTCTGTATAAAAATGCAGATAAGATTATAATTAAATACAACAGTCACCAATTTTAAAACGGTAAAACATATTTTCCTTCATCGTGAAAAGGGTAAAAATATCACCTTGGAATCGTTGGCGGATTTAGTAAACTGCAGTTTAATATATTAGCAATGATTTAAGATGCTAAATTAAAGAATAAGGTATAGAATGATATGCCAATAATATTTTATATGCTTCAAGTCATTTTTACATTTAAATGAGTTAACTTCTTTTAGTAACATAAAAATTTGAAATAAAACTAATGAAAAACACACAACAAAGATTTGGTAATTGTATTCCTATAAGATATATAAAATCTTTGAAAAAGTTAATTATAACATTTTAAAATTTCTCGTGAGCTACTAGTAGTTTAGGTCAAGTGAAACTGAATCCGTGAATAATAAGCAATTGTTAAAAGATGCAAGGTTAATGCGATTATATATATATTATCAAAATTAATTTTCCCTCCTAATTGTGTTTCTTAAAAAGCATTTCAAATTATTACATTGCAATCTCAGACGGAAAAATTTTAATTATTGTCGACTCTATTCAGTTTGTATTGTTCTATATTTAAAACATTCTATATCATGATATAATTTGTTTTAAACACGCAAACTTGCATTAAATATGAGTAAGCTGAATGAATATCTCTACATTCTAGGATGTAAAAAAATATAAGAAAAATACCGATTCTTGAAAAAAAAAACCGCACAAACACAAATTGTCTTTATTGGATGGAAATTTTAAAAGTAGATTTATAGCAAATAATTTCTTTTTTTGATCATATTTTTTCTTTTTTCAATAATTAAATTCAGAAGATCTTTTACATGCAAATGATGTTCTCTTATGTATATTGTTTGTTAATTATTTAAAAGACATGCAAAACAGCTGTTCATTGAACTTCAGAATATTTTGAAAAAAAATTGCTTTTATTTATGCTCCTTTTTTTTAATTTCACCATTCCAATGGAAGCGGCATGAAACATGATCTGCTATCTTACGTGTTTTGGCAGGGATATTAGCATTTTGTACACTTTATGAATCAAATGAAAGCAAATGACGCAATATGTTGATAATATATATATATAAAGAGAGAGAGAGAGAGATTGGTGTTCAAAATTAAAAGAATTGGCATATTTTGTTGAATTTGATTAACAGAATTGAATTAAATGTAAAAAAAAAACTGTTTCGAAACAAAAATGCAAAACTTGTTCGTAGAATACGTAAGGGCATACGTGTAAGGGTGGTGGAACTAGTTGAAAAACAGGATTTATAAACGCGCTTGTCAAAATCCGCATTTCGTTCGCTAGCGCATTTCCCCGAGTATCTTGGTATTCCTTGCAGTAATCGCTTAAATTAAAATTCAAACAGTAAGGGTGAGTAACAATCAAGGTTTAGATGATGGAATGAGGTGGCGAATCGTGAGTAGGCTAGAGACAGGCCAGTCTCAAATCCAGATTTGCAGAGAATTCGATTTAACGCCCAGCGTTAACTTATGGAAATAGTTTAAGGATATAGGATCCGTAGAGAGAAAGCCTAGGCAAGGTCTTCAAAGAGCCTTGACGGCCAGAGAAACTCAACATTTGTCCAATACAGCTAGGCGTAACAGGGATGCTACAGATTCTCATGTCTTGCATGAGTTGTATGCAGACACACTAATCCGAGTCTTAAGGATAACTGTTTCCAGAAATGTTCCTGAGAGAGGGCTGTTTGCATGCAAACCAGTTGATTGCATTCCGCTCAGTTTGTGACGCCCACCCGACCCGGACTTCATCTTGTGCCATCACTAGATTCAATTATTAAACACTTTCCACAAATAATCAGAGTCTCCAGAACAATCTATACGTAATTTATTAACATATATTTACTATGACAACAACTCCCTGTGCTCTCCCGGGTAATATTTCTATTAGCCTCAAATTAACCCACCGATAATAATCTAAAAGACTCTTACCACTAATCCTTCCTCGACTGCAACTCAGACTGTGGATCAACTGTTGAGAACAACAGCAAAGTGACGTCTTGTAGCAACTTTTAATCTACTTCAATCATCTTATCTATAGCTTCAGCTTCACTTCTCCTACAGCCTCTGTCTTTCAGCCTCTCTTTCAGCCCCTCTAACATAGCTACTTTCAGTCGGAGTTTATATATTTCCTAGCTCACCCACTTCACTTCCTTTCTAACTGCTTTACATAATTACTTTACATATTCACGTTTCATTTTTGGTTGGGCAAAGGTTGTTTAGCAAAAGCGATCAATCTCAATTAAAAGTCCCCAAGGTTAGTGAAGAGAAACCGTGAATAGCCCAATGTCAAAAGTCCGCTTAAAGTGATGCAAAGATCATACAGATTGGAGCATGAATCAATGGGTGACCGTTCTCTTCTCTGATGAGTCCAGGTTAAGCCTAACTTGTGATTTTCACAGTACTTTCATATGGAGAGAACCAGGAATTTCACTATGTCCAAGAAATCGGCAATTACGTTAGCGTAGGCTTGATGGTCTGTGCAGGTATCAATTTGGATGGCTGCGTACATCTCCATGACTTTGAAAGAGGCACTGCGACTGCTGATATGTAAAGGGATGAGGTTTTGGATCCATATTTTAATCTTTTCAGGTTGCAGTTAGTACTGATTCCTTTTAATGGATGACAATGTGAGGCCACATAAAGCTCATTTGGTTTACGAATTTCTGGAAAGTGAGGATATTCGCCGGATGGATTGGCCAACCAGATCTCCTGACCACAATGCAATAGACCATACCTAGGACTCTCAGGAAGGGGCAATTGCAATTCGCAATCCCCTCCGTGTACCATCAAAGACCTGAAAACATAGCTGATTAATGCATAGATTTTTGCATAGCTGATTAATGTTGGACTAAACTAATTTTTACATTTTTATTGGGATTAGGGTTACCGTTTACGAAAATATTATGCAAATTAGGAAATCATTAAATAATATCTTTCAAAATGCAATCTGCCCAAAATTTCAATTTTAAAAGAATGACGTTAATTTTACTTTATACCTTAAAAATAGTGAAATAAGCAGACAATTATGAGAGTGATTCTTCACCTGAGCAAAGCATGGAGTCTGATATGTGACCTAATATGTCTCAGTTAATGTATTTGAAGCACGTAACTTTTACGAAATATAAGATTTTATTTTCTTCAATATTAAAATTAAAGGAATCGATAAATTATTAAATTGAAAATATATCAGCTACATGTATTTAAAATTAAATCAAGTGAAAAATTATTAAATTGAATATATTTAAGATAAATGTAATTAAAAGTGTTGCAAACGATAAAAAAAGTGAGAAGTGATTTGGTACACCAAAACGCTTCATCTAAGACGATAGCCCCTTGGGTGGCTAATAAAAATTATCAATGCTCGGGGTGCCCGCGAAAAGATAACTAACAAAAACGCAGGGGAAAAAAGGATTTCTCAAACCCAAAAGTATTGCAAAAAAATCTAACAAAGCAAAGACTGCTTGAAGGCATCTAAGTTAGAAATGGCTGGAGACAGCCGATAAGGGACTTGTTGTTGATAGACATGAGACTTACAAACGATAATTGATATAGCATAGTGTTAGACAACAAAATAGACGATAGGCAGCAGACAATTGAGGGACGACTGTAGGGGCTCATAGCCTCTAGAGATGGACGTTATAAAAGAATCTAAGTTAAAGATATAAATCATTGAAGAAAGGTATTAAATGAGATACAATGCAGCAAAGAGATACACGCTTTGTAAGAAGAACAGAACCCTTAGCGTTAGGCACCATATGTGAATTCTGAAGGAATGGATGATTCCTTCTGAACTGAAAAGATCTAGGAATATGGCTTTAGATGTGATTAAAGGGAAAGAAAAGTAGTTATGTATATATCCCACAAACATTTCAGAATAAGGAGGGTCGACTTTTTTTTTTGACACATCTGTTCTTCGCATATGTGAGAAGTTACGTTTCGAATGCGAACAATTACCGTGTACGGCTGGGTTTTTAGATCTCTTACGGATTTACTCTTCCGTTTAATTTTACTAACATTAAATTAAATGGAAATAAAGCAATTACATAAATTAATTGCTTTATCTTATATATATATAAGATAAAGCAATTAATTTATCATTAAAAAACACAAAAGGAAGATATATATACATATATATCTTTAAAATAATGCCTCACTTGGACTAAAAATTTGTTATGTTTAATTAGCTCTCTTCTGATGGATCGGAGTTACCTTCAGAAACAAAATGAGGAAGAAAATATGTTTACAATATATGCAATAAAAAATTTGCCTTATTTAAATAAAACTGTATATGTATTTTTACTAAATTTGGTGTATTAAGTTTATAACATAGTTTTATCATTAAATTATAAAAATCATTTATGTATAAAAAAAGTTCTACTTAAATTAATTAACACAATTTCGCTCAAAATATCACTCTTAGAAATATAAGTACAACATCATAAAGTTCTCACTTTTTAAAAAGTGTTTCGTGATCCTAATATTTCCCAAATTAATTAAAATGATAAACTTTTTTTTATGAAAGTATTTATTATTTCTTCGGAGGAATACGAAACAACGAGTGTACAAATAAGATGTCCTGGAGGGGTGGTGGTATATTATATATACCGGGTCTTAAAAATTAGGAAATAAATAAAAAAATTAATTTTACCGCTTGTTATTGCGTCCTTTTAACATTATTAATTTATATCCGATGAATTTTAACTACAATTTAATATTTTTTATATACCGCCCCTTAAAGGATTAACAAAGGGTGGACTCTTGCGGAACCACTTGTCAAAATTTTAGGAAACCCTGTTTGAGGACCTCTGCCTCAGAGAGTGCTTCAAATCAAAATTTAATAATTTTTTCTCTCGATAACACAATATTTATTCAGAAGTAAAAAAAATTGTAAGAAAAAATAATTAATATAATTTCGTGGAATCACAAGAGTTTCATGTGTCACTGCTTACAAATTTTTGTTCTTGTATCATTTAGGTAATTTGAATTTCATAGAACAATGTTTTTTTCTATTTTATACATTGATCTTTATTTATATGGATATTAGAACATTTAATCGTTTGACCATTAAATTGCAAAATCCTTTGTAATGCGTTAAAGGCTTAAAAAGGCGAAAAAAATAAAATTCGAACATATTTAAAACGAACCGTATATGAACTTGATTCCCTCTACGATGTAATACACCCCTAAGAAGTTCCTGTTATTCTGCAAATCACACACCTATTTCATGAGTATTGGTAGATATAAGCTTCAAATCTGCCAGTAAACTACTGTTGACGAAAGAATGAAAAAGAAATTGTGAAAAAAATTTCAACCAATTTTCTCTTATATTTTTTGGGTATATATATATATATATATTTACACAAATTTTTTTAAAAAAACCCATGAAAGCTCCTATGCAGCCAGTGTAAGATCAGCAATTGATGTTAACATTCTAAATAGAGCTCATGAAAGGCGTAGAAAACTGAAGTTCGAAGTTAAAAGTTCAATTTTTTTCTTTTCTTGGAAGTGATTTTTCAGAGGAAAAAGGTTTCATCATAATTTGATTACCAAAAAATGCATGATCTAACTCAACATAATAAGAAAAAGAGCCTCACATAATTTAAAAGAAAAACTGAACGAAAAAAATTATAACGATTAAAAAATGGCTTCAATTAATTGAAGTTCATTAACCTGCGTCAGCATTTGCATTTCCTTGTGATATAAGAGAATGTGATTTTAATGAGTTTAAATTTATTTCTTTTCCATTAAACAAAAAATACTCATTAAAATGTAACATTAATGAATTTCATCAAAATTCCTTACATGATTATAAAAAAAATTAGTAAAAAATTCTTAGCAAACTGAATTTTAAAAAATTAATTTTTTTTCTCCAATTTTGTCACTGGCTTGGAAAAATAATATTAAATAATGAACATAGCTTTTCTTTACTTAACCTTTTTTAGACATGCACTTTTTAAATTTATCAATAGCATTTACTTATATAGTGTATAAAGTGGAATTTTGCAAATTATGAAATGCATTATTTTAAACAAAATTAACAAACATGGATAAAATGAAATACTGTCAAATATTTTGATAGAATTTCAATCAAAATTATATGAAATAGGAAATTAATTTTAAATGAAATTTTATGACAAAGCATTTATTCATTAAAATTAATGGAAAAAAAGATAAAAGTGTTGAGATAAACAGGCTTAAATGTGATATGTTTTAAGTTAATTAATAAAACTAAACGTGAAAAGAAGAAAGTACTTTTCAAAAGCACATAGTATGATAAAGATAACCAAAATATCGAAAAAAAAATTATTACTTTAATTTAATAGTATGACGTGTTCTAACTATACGTAAATATTTCATAGCTCTATTTACATTACACAGTTAGTTATGATAAATCATTTAAATTACCATCAAAGCTTTAAGCTCCTTTTTCTCAGAAGTCATGTATTGAAAATTGTAAGCTATTTTATAATCAATATAAAGTTTTTTTTTATCTGTTTATTTTGTATAAATTATTTGATAATTCTGCGTATAAAGTATGAAGTTTTAACTAAAGAGGTATTTTAAAAAAATTAATTGTAGCTTTTATTTTTCTATATTTTTAATAATATCAGATAAAAAAGAACTTATAAAAAATATATAATTATATTAGTGCAACAAACTTCATGTACAAATTGACGAGAAATGCTTCTAAGAAATTGAGAAAAAAAATTACATAAAAGTTTTAACATTTGTAGAAGTAGTAGAAATAACAAACATTGAAACATTTTGAAAAAACTTACGCTATAATAATTTCCTTTATTTGATTGTGAATTTTTTTTCCTTTTTCGAAATTTATTTTTTATGTCTGATTAGATATATCGGGGATATAAACTTCTTAAAAATATCACCATGTACTATGTTCCCTTAAGATATTAGAAACTTCCTTCGGATAAATGCTTATAATATTAAAAGTGTATATTAATAATCTATTTGGAAAAAGTTTCGAAATTTTATAAAATTTTTTTTTATAGAACTTATTCCAGATAAAAAAAATTAATTAATATCTGAACATTCTAGCTGATTTGAAATTAGATTGTATGAGTGTATTAAATTAAACAGCTATTGATTTAATTACACGGTAGGGAATATGATGTAGTCTTATTCTTTAAGGAATGTGAATGGTATTTCGATAAAAGGTGATTTTAATAAATTTTGTTATTCATTTTGATAAGGTTAATTCCTTCTTAATAATATTAAATATATACTCATGAGGAAAAATTTATGTACTATAAGTTTGCATTTCATTATAATAATAATTAAAAAGTGCATCAATTATGCTTAAGAATCTATATATTTTATATTTATGTCTTCATGGTTTAACAGGTTTCGTCTGCATAGTAAAAATTATTAGATTCATAATACTTTGAGATCTTTATGTCTTAAAAACAAACATTGAATGTATGAATAAGGAAAAGTGAGGAAATTAGAGTAAGCAAACACCATTTTGGATCTGCAGTTATGTTAAGAACATGGATTTGTGGAAGGTGGAGTTGTATAACTCTGTTTAATTCATGGTTTTAGAATGTGTATAAATTTTACATGTTTGATATTTTTAATGATTCTTTTAATTTAGCTGTAATAGATTTTGATTCATTTTCGTTTTTTTTTTTAAATTCTTTATTCTTTTAGTTTAAAAATCTTTCTGGACTTTTGCTTGAATTTACTTTTTATTATTTTGTCATTAAGTAATTTTACTGAGTGAGATGGTAGGATCCATAATTTTAGAATATCGACGTACTTTTTTTTTCATGTCAGAAACTGCAATTTAAATTACTCTATTTTCTTTCTTTTTTTTTTAACTATTTTCATCATTAATGTTCAGTTTTATAGCACTGTTTCAATTAATAATTTTTTTCACCAAGGTAATAATTGTATTTACTAATTAAATACTTTTTGAATTTTACGTTTCAATTCCTTTCCGTTAAATTTTGCTTCCTACAATTTTGTAATTTATTGTGATATATATATATATATATATATATATATATATATATATATATATATATATATGTGTGTGTGTGTGTGTGTGTGTGAAATTGAAGCGGAAAGAGAGAAAGAGAGTGAGAAATCACTCAGGAGATTCTGAAACTGAAATAAATCTTATAGACTGAGTTAGCTAACAATATCGTACTACGTTGTAAATGTTTTTGTTTAATTTAAGCATCGTTTTAGTTAGTGTTCCCTCTATTGTCTTATATACCATGCAACATAAATTATTTTGAGTCTTTAATGAATTCAAAGTTCAGCAGTCTCAAGTAATTGATACCGAATATCTTTCTATTTTATTCCCAAGCACGCGCACACATACGCAAAAATCTCTTTCTTTCTCTTTTGTACAACATTAAAAACTCTTTAACGTTAAATTATAAAAGGTTAAGACATTTTTCTTATTCGCCAATTTCCGCATGTCATAATACAACTAATCCTTTTAACTTAAGAATAGATATATACTTTTGCATTTTAATAGCAGTGAGAAAATTCTTCGTTTGTTCAAATATATATTTTTATTTAAAGAAAGATATGAGAAATGAGCATTCAAAAGATTGCAAATTTTTACACTAAATGACTCTGTATATATTATGTGCAGTTAAATTCTTTATTAATACTTCTCCCTCTTTACAATATCACTTATAAAGGAAATTTTATTTTTATTTGAGCTAGTGTTACTTAAAAATACAACATAAATTCTTGAAACTCTTTCTATTTTTTAAAATTTTAAGTAATAAATAGTACATTTCATGTATCAAAATTATTTTTTATAATAAATGTTTATAATAAAATATAATAAATGTTTCATGAAATAAACATGAAATAAGTGTTCTATTTTAATAATCATTTTAAAAGAAAAATGTTTATCTTTTGACCTATTAAAGCAGATGGATAAAAATTTAATTTAGAAACAGTGCTAGAAATACATTAATGACAATACTTAACAACATTGTGAAGAAATATCTTCAATACTTCTTAGTTATGTAACAAAGGGGAAATGTGTGTATGCATTTATTGATAAATGATTATGATGCAATAGCTTTGAATGAATTTTATATAAGTTTATTTCAATTGTTAAATGTAAAACATTATCACGAAAGCTAATCTGCAAGATTCAGTACAAATGTCAACAATGATGATTTTTGGATACTTTATGGAAGATTATCGTTGCAAACTCGAACCGGGATCAATATCTGAAGTATACTTTAAAAGGCCTGGAAGATTCAAAATGTTATGTAATTTATTTTGAATTAATTCAATAACCGTATCCATAAGTCATTTCAGCCACAGCTCTAAATGATTAGAGCACGTTTAACACAATGAAACCGTCAGTGAAAGCTGAGAAGAAACCACTATAAGAGACTCATTGTTTTAAATTCGATTATTTCCGTCATCGCACTTCTCTTTTCTACTTGGAGATTCAAAGTGTTAATTTGAAAATTACTGTGAGTATTAAAACTGACATTAGAATTCCATAGAAACAAGTGAAATCTTAGTAAACTGAAGCTAAAATTAACGAACAACACATTATTTAGTTTAAATTTAACACACAGAGATTGATTTTCTTCTCTGGACTGTCTTGAAAGTTTTGGTTGCGTGTAGAGGATTTGATATATGAGAAAGGAATTTATACAAAATATGATTTATTCCCATGTATCAACCGCATACATACATATACGAAAAGCAAGAGATTCAAGTAAAGTTATTTACATATATAATATTTTACAAAGTATAATTATTAATAAGTATAATTATATTGGTCTATGAGGTTTCAATCAAATTTTAATGTAGAACTAAATGGGGTGTTTACACTTTTTTAGAACGATTCTCATAAATGATTAAGTGAAAATAGTTTTTGATTAAAAAGACCCGAGGCAGCAATTTGTTATTTGAAATTCGTTATCTTTCAATATTTTCAAATTTATTCTCCTTTCAAAATGGCAGTTATAAACAAACTGCGATCGAAGGATAAGTTTTCGGTTATTCTGAGGATAAATGTTCTTAAAATAAAAATAATAAATGTGATTAGAAAGCACTCTAAAACAGATGGTATAAAATACTGGATTGAGTAAAATCACTATTAAATTGGAAGGATAAAGTCATCAATGATTTCTTCTACAGGAAAAGAAAATTCTAAAGGAAATTGTTAAAATGATGTGCATTTTTCCGAATGTTTGTAAATAGAAGTCAATGATATAAAAAATTCTCAGACTCAGAAATCAATCGAAAACTATTTGCAATTACCTTTAGAAACAATAAACAAAACAGTAAACTAGGATTATAGCTTAAAAAAGATAAACAATATAATACTCACCATTTTCGCGTAAGCATGTGACTTATTGCAAGATATTTTGTACAGCTATATATGAAAACCAGTTAGCAGAACATAAATGAAAAAAAAAAAATGGTTACCCTCAATAAAGCATGCTCTTACCTCAAATAACTGTAATAAAAAAGGTATGTTTACTCTCTGACATGGGGAGAATTACACACGGAGAAAAAAGAAGTACACAAAAATGAATACCCAGACGTACTCATTTTGAAATGAGTATGATCATACGTTCAGATTTGAACGTATATCTTTATCGAATGTGAAACATTACATGTATTCAAAACAAAATGGGAAATCAACAAAAAATTATTACAGATATAAAGACTATAAAAGTTCCTATTATATAACAAAAATTGGGGTTCAAAAACAAATATGGCTTGTTATAATATTTCGAACTATATTTTGTATTTACCACGCTACACGCGATAGAATACATGAATATTAAAATGAGTATGTACAAATTCTCAATTTTGCCTCTGCGTTTGTGTACATTTTTTTTTATTATTATTGATCTCTTCAGAAAGATTCTTTTATATATTAAGAATTGTTAATGATCAGTTTGAAAATGATTTTCTATGAGTAGTTATTTGTGTGTTACAGACTATCCATAATATTACATTGTAATTGTATCTTTAGTGACTTCTTACTTTAATTTGCATAGATTAGTGTTGAAAATTATTTTCATATATGTAGATATTTGTGTATGACACTTATATTTTATAGAATAACATAGTACTCAAAAAGCAGTGTTGTGAAATTTTAAAAGTTTTGAGCCACTTTGCTACACTTTATTTTTTATCAATGACTATACAGGGATGATGCTCGACAAGAATTCCATTTTTTTTTTCTCTTCGTAAGTGTGTAATGAAAATGCCTTTTTTAATTGACAGAGAAATTATATATTTTTTATCTTGTTTTAAGATATATATTTGTATTTGGTGTTAAGGTTTTACCATTTTCGAAGAGTTGTTGTACATCAGTTTTTTGTTCCAATAATACTGTGTTGCAATTATAAAGTTAGAAATTATGCACTCAGAATAAAATATTATTATTCCTGAATAATTCTTTTGTGAATTGAAGTAAATTTCAGATGCTTTATGTCAGGAGTAAGGTATTTCAGAATATATTTTTTAAATAACTTGGTTTTAATTTGAACACAAATTTAATGTGTATTTTGGAACCAAATTTTCACAATCTAATCAGGCATCCTTCCAGTTATGTCTCAAATACTGCTCATTATTATTCATGATTGTCTTGTGTTTCATTACTATTGTCTCATTTTTTAAAGTTATCTGTTTTTAACTCATATGACTTGGGTTTAGGAATTACTACTTGTTTGTGTTGTAATTCAAAATTTGATATTATATAATTAAGGTTTTAATTACATTTCATATCTTGATTTTTTTTTATTATGTGGCCCAAAAATGTTGCAAAAATTTAAATAAATATTTGGTGCAGTATATTCAGATTTTATTCTAAGCATGAACTCCAATATTCATGCACACAGAATAAATAAAACAATTTCTTTTGTACTCGATACATGACACAAATACTATAGTTATTTATAATTCGTTAAATTGTAAAAACATTTATAAATGTTCATCATAGTACAAGGCGGAACATATTATCAAGCCAATTTATTTATTCATACTCGTATTTTTATTTACCCAATTTAACAGCTTTATTCATACACTTCTTAAAGTTAATGTTTTTAAAAAATATTCTTGTACCGAGATGAATTACAAAATAAAACCGAGGTTCCGGTGTTGACTGGAAGAAACAAGAATCACATTTGCACGACAAGGCAACGCAACATATTCTTGAACAGTCAGAATTTTTCTGCATTTCATTTAACTTTAAAACATGTAAGTAAAAATTGTATTTGATTAATACATATTACTTTGAGAAATAGAGAAAAAATATTTATGCTAGTTATTATTAAATTTGAAATTGTACATAGAATTTACATTGTTTTGGTAGACATACATATTAGTAAAATTATTAATTTTTTGCTATATATGATTTATGACAAATTTAATTATATGGTGAATGTAATAAACATTCACCTTATTTTGGCACATTACTTAAAAAATATTGTGCTTCAAGTTTTATGTATTTACTTAGATAACTAATAAATTATACTATTTGATTCATTCAGGTCAAAAATGAACTCAACTTTAAGCAACATGCGCAAACACCAAAACATTATGGCAGTGGCTGCTGCAGTAGAACATAATATAGGTCAAAACAAAATTGGAAAATTTTATGTATATCATGACACATATCTAAGTGCTAAAATCACATAACTTAAAATGTTGCTTTTAAAGGTGGCTAACCAATAAAATGCCTTGCTTGTCTTGAAATAGGCAAGTTTACAAAATATTTATGTAGACAATTAACCTTTCTAAGAGAGTAATTTCATGTAAATTTTATAATACTTTTTTTAGAGCAGAAATTACAAAATGAACAAAATCAATTGACAAAATGAAACACGTTAATTAGATTCAATACTTTTAATTATTTTATATTCCAATATTTCTGTACAATATATTACATTATGTATAAAAATTAAGTATGTATAAAAATATGTAATTATGTATAAAAATTAATTACAAACTAATGCATAATGTATATTTTCTCTTAATTAGGAATTGACCCATATTGTTTAAATTAGATTTATGTTATTGTGTGATACGTAATGCAAAGAAGCTATGCTGTCCTATGACCATACTGCTATGCTTTAATTGAAAACACTTATGATATTTCTAAAAAAAACATCTTGTTAAATTGATATTTTTTTTATAATCATTAGGAGACAAGCTCTGTCCAAGTAAATTTTAATTCACTAACACCAATTAAAAATGACACATATGTTTAGTAAAAAAAAAAAACCTTTAAAATTCCTTATATAACAAAAATTTTGGGATCTAAGTGTGTCAAAGTTCATTATTCAAAGCAGAAAGAACTGCTTTATAGAATGGATGATTTCACAGACCAAGCAGAAATTCTTACATGTAATAGTTTATACTATAATGGTTCAGTATATTCCAAAAATATAGCTTTATTAATTGGTTGTGTAGATGACTTGCCTCTCTTTCCCAAATCTGAGACACCTTAGAATTTTCTTATCTCTATTTTTAAATTTGGTTTCCTATTTTTTTCTTTTGCGATTTCCTTTGTTTTCTTTGTAATGCTTTGATATTATATATATATATATATATATATATATATATTTAATTTACTATTTCATATTCTATTTTAAATTCTTATATATTTAAAATACTTTTTTGAATCGAAATGTAATATTATTCTGTTTAAAATGTAATATTATTGTACAAAATAGCTTAATATAAATTTTTTTCCAAAGAAAAACATTCTAAAGTATAAAAACATTGCTAATATCAACAACAAAAGGAATAAAAACTGGCGATTTTGTCACAAAAAAAAAAAAAATATTAACAGAAATATTCAAATTAGAGCAGACAATACATTATTACAGCAGGCAACAATAATGTGATCGGACATTAGAAAAGCAGACGATAAAATATGAAATTAAATATATCTCAGCAACGCGCGTAAATATACCTTAAGTAAACTGTACGTCATTATTATAATTATAATGTTTATGTTTTGAGTTTAAAGCCATATATATATCCATTATTTTATACTCACACATTTTTATTGACGCCCTTTTTGTAAGACAACAGCATGTCTTAGCCCATGTTAATAATTTTTAAAAAAGTTATTCACATCTTAAATTGTAAAGTGACTTTTTGTCCACCCTAATACAATAAATGATATAAGATTCAAAGTAAAATTACTTAAGAAATAAAGAGACAAAAATAACCTATCTGAGTGGTGTAGAGAAAAAAAAACAACTATTGAAAATTTTATATCATGAAAGATAAAAACACTACCAATCAGCGATTTTAAAAATTTCAATGTTTGCTTATTCAACATTTTTTTAATTTATGGATGACATTTAAGCATTTAAATACATCTAATTAAACTTTAATAGCAAGTAAATACAAAAAAATTCGATGATGTTGTGAAACAAAATATTAACAAACGTTTTAATGAGGAACATTACTATAAAAAAGAAAAAAATACATGTAATTAAATATTTTAAAGAAAAAGTAATTGTGTCTCTCTAAGTATTTTATGATTATTATAATTTAAGAATAATTTGTTTCACTATAAAGTGATTTTAATAAAATCGTAAATTTTATTTCTAGGGATACTCGCGCAAAACTCTAGAAAATTTTTTTATATTTCATTCTTAAAATTCTCTCAAAAAGTCTTAATTTTTTAATAAACCAAGTTCATTTATTATTTCTATGTATATTATAACATTCCAATAAAGTAACTTTCAATTTTTCTTTAACATACCATTAAATTTAGCGGAGAAAATATTTTTATGTGATATTTCGTTTCAGAAATTTAAAAATTAGTCTTTTATTATATATAAGAAAATTAATTTTTTTGCTGTTTATTGTTTCATAATTGAGAAACTTATTCCTTATTTAAAATAAAATTAACATAACCATAACTATTATTTTTTGAAAAGGAATTAATGTAAAAAATATTTTATTTTAGATTTCTATTTAATGCTTTTTATTTGTTTTTGTTAATTACTTTATTGCGATTAAAACTCAGAAAGCTGCAGTAAAAAACTGCATATAAAATTTCTAACATTTGAAATCTTAATAATCTTAATTTTATAAAAAAAATGATTAGAAAACTTTTCAAATTTTTAAAAAGAGCTTCTTTACTAAATGCTGTTTAAAATGAAATTATTATGTTAAGAAATTGAAATTAAATCTTCAAGAAAAACATTTTAGTAAAAATTACTTTTCTTTTAAAAAAAGTCAAATACATATATATTATTTCAGATTGATTTACTTTTTCTAAATCAATAATAAATTCTTCCGGTAAAATTATTTTTACTACTTTACTTTGAGCATGTATTGAAATGAAAATTCATTTTTACGTTATTTCTTTTGTGAAAATTAAAATAAATAAATAAATAAATCTCTTATAATTTATAACATTGCTTTTTTCTTTATAATTATCTCATAATTGTTAAGCATATTCATTTAAAAAAATGAAATAACTCATATTTAAAATTTATTTTTTTACTTGGAAAAGTTTTGGAAAGTGACTTTTTCTTACTTTATATTAATACAAATATATTTTTACTAACATTGGTAATTTTTTATTGCAATAGAAAAACCGGAATTCAAAATTCTCTTTCACAAATAAAATAAATAAGAGTACCTGAATTTTAAAATTGCATTTCATTAATTTTATAAAATAATAATCAGATTCCCTTTGAAATCTTTGAAAAGAATCTTTTTATGTTTAGGACTAAATTGCTTTGAAATGAAACTGGAGTTATACATATACGATCAAAGGATATAGTATGCTTTCTCCTTTTATTAGTTGTTTGGTGCAAATGTTTACTTTAGAATCTTTTCTTTTGATGTATATTCATCGCTTCTTCTATATGAACAGTATAATGAAAAATTTTTTTGTTAGGAATGTGGAAATAAAATCCTTAAATTTATTTTTGTTCCTTTTGTGTTTATGAATGCATATTGATAATTATGCCTAGAATAAAATTAAAATTGTATAAAGAATTAAAA